>JAPYYD010007415.1:0-10298 GCA_028551405.1 Uromys caudimaculatus
GTGTGTTGGGGTATCCAGGGCTTGCTGTGGTGGGAGAGCTGGGTTCTGATGATGCCAAGTAGCCTTGGTTTCTGTTCCTTATGTTCTTGCCCTTGCCTTTTGCCATCTTGTTAACTTTGATGTTAGTTGATCTTACTCTGTCTGGTTGTGGCTTGTCCCTCCTGCAGGCCTCTGTATCAATACTCCTTGAAGACCAGCTCTCTGTGAGAAGTGTTTGGGTTTGGAGAGCTGTGGCACAGGGTCAGCTCTGGAGTGCAGACAGAAACCAGAAGGATCGTGTCCCCAGCTGTCCCTTGGTTCCTGTGTCCTGATGGCTCTGCAAGGGTCCCTCTTGATCCAGTGAGTTTGAACAGAAGTGGTGGTTTTGCCTGTGCTCAAAGGTGTGTCAGCACTCCTGGGATACCAGCTCTCTTCTGGAGCCCTGTGGCCCAAGCTGAGGTCCCCGGGTCTGGTGAGCAGTGGTGCTTGTCTTATCCCCACTCAGGGCTTTTCCATGCTCCTGGGAGGGTAACTTTCTCTCAGCGCTGCTTGGCTATGGAACCCTGGTGGCCCAGGCAGAGGTCTCCTGCCACAGATATATTTGTGACTGTTGATACCTTCTCCCATGCGTGCTGAGAGAACAAAAGAGAGGCCTCTGTTGGGGGCACTGCCTCGTGCAATGTGGGCTGCTGAACAGCACAGGGTCCAACTCCCTGGCTTTTATATTGCTTATTCTTTTATTGTGGCTGGATCACACTGTGTAAGTCTGGTGGCTGGTCTGGAACTGATTGTATAGACTAGGCTAGCCTGGAACTTAAGATCATCCTTCCTCACTTTCTCCAGTGATGCAATGAAAGGTATGCACCACCACTCCTGGCTCAGTTTGATTTGCTGTATTTTGCTTTTCATTTGTTTTAGTGTGTGGGGCAGGATCTCATGTAGCCCAGGCTGGCCTCAAACTCACCTATTGAGAATAATCTGGTCCCTCTGCTTTCCCCTCCCTAACGTAGCAGTAACAGAAATTCGCCACCACACCTGCGTCAGTTTGATTTTATTCAACACAAAGCAACCTATGAAGAGTGAGAAGACGTGCCAAGAAAAATGAGCTGTGTGTGTACTTGGACCCACATCCTGAAGCGATGTCTCCAGTAGTTCCCAGATTGTCCAGTTAAAGTATCAAATGTGGCTTTCAAAGGATGCTGGTAGGCCAGGGCTGACTTCCGGGTCTCCAGGCTGCACGGCGGCGCTTAACTCCTCCTTGTGGCACAATGGCGCACTGCAGTGGCTTCTGCAAGCTGCAAGAGTCAGGAAAGGCCATTTGCACACTGCTGGGCCCCCGGGTTGCTCAAGGAGATCTTCAGACTCTTGTCAGCTGAAGTTCAAAGTCTGACTAGAAGCTTTCATCACAGACTAGATATATTGCATGCCATGGAACAGAAGTCCCGGGATAGACCTTTCAGCTTGTAGAAAAAGAACTCATTGTTATTTTAATGGTTGCTTGTAAAAGTTACAGTTTGTGAAAAATACTTCCGTGAAAGGGCTTTTTGGGGTGAGTTTTATTGAGACAGGATCTTAGTAGCCCAGGCTGGCCCCATACTCACAGCCACCTACATCAGCCTCCCAAGTGCTGAGATTGCAGGCGTGATGCATCATACTTTCATAGCTGTCCTGACAACCATCACTCCCTTCTTTTGTTGTTTTCCTTTTGGCGCTGTAGACTGGGTCCAGGGCCTTGTGCATGCTAAGCCAATGCCCTGACACTTTTCCCATCTCACTCATATGCTTTACATGTGTAAATACGAGCCCGTCAGAGGCAGAAAACATCCCCGAGGTTCCACAACTTTCTGGATAGTTTTCTCATACATTTAAACATGCACTGTGGGTATACACATGCATGTAGGTGTATGTGCATGTGGATGCATTTCTACCTATTTTACTCTTTTTTTGGTCAATTAATCTGTTTTGAGACAGAATCACCAGAAGCCTAGACTTCCTCAGACTTACCATGTAGGAGAGGATGAGCTCCTGACCCTCACACCTCAACCTCCTCAGTGCTAAAATGACACGGTAGCACCACCATTGACCATTTATGCATTTTACTTTTGATGTTGTGTTTAAGAGGAAGGTCTTGCTGCGGAGTCCAGCTTGGCCTGGAACTCACTATGTAGACCAGGCTGGCCTCAACATATAGCAATCCTCCTGCCTCTGCCTCCCAAGTGCTGGGATTACAGGTGTACACTACTATATTGGCCTTAATTTGTTTGGTTTTTTTCCTTTCTTGAGACAGGGTCTTACTACATAACCATCCCAGGCTGACCTCAAACACACAATCCTCAGTAACTCAGTCTTAGTTCAGCCCCCAGTACTGTATGGATGAGCAGAGATGGTAGTTTGTTTTGGGTTTAGTTTGAGTATCTAATGCAACTAGACACAGCTCTCCCCGGATGTTCTGCTTTGAGAGTTTCGCTGTTCTTGCCTTAAAGTGAAAAGAAAAACAACAGAGGCAGCTGGAAGGGAATGCTTGAGGAAATCCCGATAGGTCTCAGGAAAGCCACTGGAAAACGCAAACCAAGCAAAATTCCAAGTCTAAACCTGACAATGGGAAACCAAGTCTGCAGGCCTTTGCCTGGTCCACAGATCCTTTGCCATTCAGTACTGTATCAGAGGGGAGCTCAGAGATCCCCATCTGCTGGGCAGATAGGTAGGCCCCAGCAGTACTCAGTTACCAAGCTGGAAGAACATGGACATTGGTTTAGGTTTCAGGTACTGCTGCTCAACAAATTAATGAATTGTACTTAGTTCCAAAGGCAAATATTACAAATTAAAACTATTCTTATTTTGTCTTTTGTGCTACAGAGGATTGATTTTAGGGACCCACATATGGCTAGGTTTAGACAACTTTCCCAGCCCTCTTCTTACTTTGTATTTTGAGTCTCTTTACTGTTTATTTCTATTATGTGTATGTAGGCATGAATGCCCCAGCTTGCTGGAGTCTGTTCTTTCTTTCCACTCTTGGGTCCTGGGATTGAGCTCTGGTGGGCAGGCTTGATGGTGGATGCCTTTCCGTGCTCAGCCCTCTCACCAGGTACAGCACTGAACTCATTCTGAAGCTCTTAAGGATCCTGACTCAAGATCCTATTGCTTCAGCCTGCCAAGTAGCTGGAATTACAGGCCTGCACTACCAGGCCTGGCTAAAACCAGTACTTTTTTATGCTCTCACTGAAGTCCCCAGCATTGCCAAGGCCAGGGATACCATGGTACACACACACACACACACACACACACACACACACACTGTCTTGCTATCTTCTACTGATTTCTTCTTGGCTATGACAAAACAGCAACAAACTTAGATTCTTTCAAGGTTACGATCTCACTCAACAAACATAGATTGACCACCTAATGTGCACCAGAGACTATCCTAGGCAATTTGGCGTTTTTAACTTCAGAATGGTCCCCGGAAAACCACAGAACCTGATGACTCATTTTCGGTAACAAACCCACTTTCCTGTGGCATACTTAGTAATGTAATAAAAGTACTCATTCCTGTCTTTTTAACTTGTATGAATTGCCTCTCGTGATCCCTGGAGTCATTAACAGACTGATGGTTTATCTTCAGAAATTGAATTAGACCTGGCTCATAGCCTTATATATCATGATTAGTAGGAAATCTGGTGTCCATCTCTGAGCCATCTCTCTCTCTCTGCCAAGATGTGACCTGATTCCTGGGGGGAATGTATGATCCAAGAAGATCCGTGAAGAGAAAAGTTCACCATTCCCCAGTCCAGAACCAGCATGCCAGAGTTCTAAACCATTTTACATAACTACCAGAAACAAGTGACTCCTTAAGGCTGTGCTGCACAACATTTGAACATGAGCTTAGCAGGGACGCAAGGCATACTGCTCCTACTCAGTGGTTAAGAGCTAGTACTACTTGGGGATCAGAATTTGGTTCTCAGCACCCACATCAGGCAGCTCCAGCTTCCGGGAATCTGACATACTCTTCTGGCCTCCAAAGACACCACTGCATGTGCACACATACATAAGTAAATAATAAAGTGAATATTTTATTGTTTTAAAGAGGAGAAAACAACTGGGAGCTTGTGAGATGGTTCAGTGGGTAAGAACACTTGCTGTAGAAGCATGAGGACCTGGGTTCGAATCCCCAGCATGCACAGAAAAGCTGAGCATGGCCAAGTGCCCCGATAACCATGGGGATGGAGGGTAGAGACACGGTGTTCCGGGACAAGGGGTTATTGTGGTAAATATTGTCTGGGTGTTTCTAACCCACCTTAGATCATTTACTTCCCAAATAAAAGACCAAAGTCCTTTAGATTAGTAATAAGCCTTAAAGCATTAGAGCTGGCCAGACATCAACACTCTATGCTAGTTTGTCTACTGCCCTGTCAATAACCCTGAGATTTCACTTGCCATGTACTTCCTGGGCTGCTCCTACTCCGACTCTCGTGGGCACGAGTTCACAATTCTCTTACCCCATGGCAACTTCTTCCTTCTTCCTATTCTCTCTCTCTCTCTCTCTCTCTCTCTCTCTCTCTCTCTCTCTCTCTCTCTCTTTCCTCATTATGGTCCTTGCCTGAGACCCCAAGCCTGGGAACCTTTGCTCTGCCTTCTCTTTTCTGCCCAGCCCAGGCTGTAGGCATCTTTATTAACCAATTAGGGATAACTTGGGGAGGGGGGTTTACGGTTCACACAACAAAAGCTGGTATACATGAAGATCTGCTCATCTTGGAACAACTAGATCTTGGGGTACAGAATTTAGATTTGAATATAAGCAGCACCAGACCAACCCTGTACACAAAGTAGAGACAGGCTGATATGTGGGGTTTCCTGGACAGCCAGTCTAGGTTCAGGAACAGACCATGTTTCAAAGAAATAAGGCAGGGCACCCTGTTGCCCTGTATAGTCGTGTGTGTGTGTGTTTGTGTGTGTGTGTGTGTGTGTGTGTGTGTGTGTGTGTGTGTGTGCGCGCGCATGCCTAACCCACATGGGGGTTGTGTAAAAACAGGAAGGCGGGCCTGGAGAGATGGCTCAGAAGAGCTCTTGCTGATCTTGCAGAGGAACCATGTACAGTTCTCAGCACCTCAATGGTGCCTCACAACAGCCTGTAACTCCAGTCCCAAGGGATCGGATGTCCTCTTCTGACTTCTTCAGACACTGTATGCACATGGTGCACAGACGTATGCAAGCACAACACCCATAACACAAAATGAAATAAATCTTTAAAAATTAAAAAAAAAGCAAGAAGGAACATAAACATTTGCTATTGCTAGAAGTGTCAGCATACATTACCTGAAGAGCGTATGGGATGGGATATATTCTCATGGCTCTCTTTAGAAGACAAACTACTACAGATTGAATTTAGACTTGGAAACACGAGAGCATTAGAGAGGACAGACATCTTGGTGGTAGCATACACCTTTAATCCCAGCACTGAGGAGGCAGAGGCAGGCAGATCTCCTTGAGTGGAAGGTAAACCTAAATAGGGCTTTTAATTCCAGAACTTCAACACTTTGATAGCTAGATCTTGGTAGTCAGCCTCAGGAGGAGGAAGTGGCCAAATAAGGGAATAGACCCTGGGGGCTGGCTTTAGGAGTGTAATCTTAACAGTTTTTAGCAAGGTCGAGGGAATAGGGGAACGGCAGGGCCTGCCATAGCCAGGTTCGCCATACTCAGTCCCTTCAGACGGCTCAGAGTTATTGGGCCCAGACAGGTCTGGGACTGTGGTCTACCACTTGAGCCTTCCAAGTAGTTGGAACATCAGGTCTGTGCCACCAGGTGTAGTAGAGAGACTATTTATTTATTTATTTACCTACCTATCTTTCTATTTATCTATCTATTTATTTATTTTTGAGAGGAGATTTTTTAAGGAAAAGTGAGAAAGAATGTTCAATAGTGGGAAAGCCTCCAAGGGCAGAACACTGAGAACAGTTTACAAGGCCAATCAGATGTGTTACTGCACTTGTGAATGTTCTAATTTTATTGAATAAGTAAGACATGGGCTGGGGAGATGGTACAGCCATTAACAGCGCCTGCTGATCTTCCACAGGGACAGTGCTTGGTTTTAAGGCACTCACAATGGACAGTTCATGACTGCTTATCACTCCAATTCCCGAAGATCTGACATCCTGACATCCTTTCCTCTTCTGGCCTCCCAAGGCAGCTATATACACATGGCAGGCATGTGCATTTGGTGTGCATGCATGTACTTGAGCGCGCGCACACACACACACACACACACACACACACACACACACACACACACATAAAGAAAAACTTAGAAAAGCAAAAAAAAAAAAAAAAAAAAAAAAAAAAAGACAGACATTTCTAAACTAATCAGTAGAAGGAAAAATATATTAAGACTGATGGACCAGGGAGCCAGTATGGGTAAAAAGGTATTGGATTCAAAACCTGGTCCTCACTGAGCACTGTACATGCCTACAATCTCAGTAATTAGGAGGTGATGGTAGGGGGATTAGAAATTCAAAGCTAGTCTTGGTTACACTATGTTTTTGAGGCCAGTCTGGCCTCTCTTTAAAAAAAAAAAAAAAATGTTAGGCATGGTAACACACATTTTTAATCCAGGCACTCTGGAGGTAGGAAGGCACCTCAGTTAATTCAAGGTTAGCCTGACCTAGGTAGCAAATTTGGCAGGTAAGACCATGTCTAGTCTAAAACAAACAAAAGAAAGGTGGTAACTAGATAGATAGATAGATAGATAGATAGATAGATAGATAGATAGATAGATAGATAGAAAGAAAGAAAGAAAGAAAGAAAGAAAGAAAGAAAGAAAGAAAGAAAGAAAGAAAGAATAAAAAACAAAGCAATGTCCACCAAATTCACTTGCCACTAGACTCGTGAACTCCGGTATTCACCATCTCCTTCCACTGTGCTGTAAAGGTGAATCACAGTACTTGCCTGAGAGTGTAGATGAGGATGAGTCTCACAGGTAAAGTATTCAGCAGACTACTGGTACAGGGGAGCAAGTTTCAGCTTGTAGAAACTTACAGCCACTCCTAAAACCCCTGCTACTGTGGAGAGCACAAACCCCTACAGTCACAGAAACCCATGAACCTCAGATGAGCCTGTCTTTCCCACGGATGGTGGAGGACTTGCTCAGCTCTATAGTTCTAGGTTTCCTCAGGTGAGCCTGTCTTTCCCACTGATGGTGGAGGACTTGCTCAGCTCTGTAGTTCTAGGTTTCCTCAAATAAGCCTGTCTTTCCCACTGATGGTGGAGGACTTGCTTTGCTCTGTAGTTCTAGGTTTCCTCAGATGAGCCTGTCTTTCCCACGGATGGTGGAGGACTTGCTCAGCTCTAGAGTTCTAGGTTTCCTCAGGTGAGCCTGTCTTTCCCACTGATGGTGGAGGACTTGCTCAGCTCTGTAGTTCTAGGTTTCCTCAAATAAGCCTGTCTTTCCCACTGATGGTGGAGGACTTGCTTTGCTCTGTAGTTCTAGGTTTCCTCAGATGAGCCTGTCTTTCCCACGGATGGTGGAGGACTTGCTCGGCTCTGTAGTTCTAGGTTTCCTCAGGTGTTTGGGGTTTAAGCTCAGTGTTTTCCTTGCTTCCCAGATCAGAGGTTGCTGTGCTGCACTGGGGAGCTGCAGGTCCTACTGACATCCAAAGTGACCTAATTTCTTCCATGGAATCTATCCTGAAAGGTCCTCAGCAACACCGCCCCTTCACACTGATACTACCAGGAGAGATACATCATCCCCCCCAAGCCCCCAGAATTCTACTATTGCCTCTTTAAATGATTTAAACCAGGCTTAGCATTTAGCCTAGCAAATGTTCTCATCATTTCAAACGGGCAATATACATTTGTACTATTAAATATTATCAACTGGACAGGATCTCAAATTACTTACAAGACAAACCTCCAGGCATGGATTTTCCCTATGAGGGACTTTCTAGAGTAGATTAATTGAAGTGGTAAGACCGACTCTAACTGCCTGACCAGAAGGAAGGAAGGAAGGAAGGAGGGAGGGAGGGAGGGAGGGAGGGAGGGAGGGAGGGAGGGAAGGAAGGAAGGAAGGAAGGAAGGAAGGAGGAAGGAAGGAAAGAAGGAGGGAGGGAGAGAGAGAGATAAAGGAAGAAAGGGGCTGGAGAGATGGCTTAGCAGTTAAGAGCACTGACTGCTCTTCCAGAGGTCCTGAGTTCAATTCCCAGCAACCATATGGCGGCTCACAACCATCTGTAATGGGATCCAATGCCCTCTTCTGGTGTGTCTGAAGACAGCTACAGTGTACTCGTATAAATAAAAATAAATAAATCTTAAAAAAAAAAAAAAAAGAGGACAGAAGGGGAAGGGAGGAGAGAGAGAGAGAAAGAGAGAGAGAGAGAGAGAGAGAGAGAGAGAGAGAGAAGCACTGTTCATCTCTCTCTGCCACCTGACTGCAGACACTATGTGACCAACTTCTCTGCAAGCACCCGCTGCCATGACCCCTCTGCCATGATGGATTGTGCATTGAAACTGTGAACCAAAGCAAACCATTCCTCTGTTAAGTTTGATGTTGCTAAGTACTTTACCATAGCAACCAGACAAGTATGGCCAACAGGGTAAAAACAATCTTAGAAACACTGGGCACCATACAGTGCCCATGCAAGTACTGATTCATGTATATGCCTGCAGTGGCTATTCTCTTTCCTGCCTTCCTTTGCTAATCTCTCAATGGTTCCCTACTGGTAGCATCTTCCAAAACTGGCTGGCAATAGAGTTCTAGGTAAGGTTTTTGGGAAGAGAGGTAGCAAGATGGCTCAGAAGGTAAAAGTCCGTGCCACCACAGCTGTTCTCTGCCCTCCACACATGTTTTGCAGGAAATAATAAAAAAGAATCAGCAGGCTTCCTGTGCTACTGCCAGCAACTCTATGCCCCAGTGGCCTGGCCAGCCATGCACTGGTGGGCAATGGCTAACCTGTTTTTATCTTGTGGAGACTCTGACTCAGCGCTCCACGATCTCTCCACCCAGCTCACTAGGTTCCCACTGGCCGGTTGCCACCACACCAATCCCATGCTTCAAAGCCCCCATGGTCTTTGTGATGCACTTCAGGCAAACCCACACTTTGCTGCTGTACCTTTCTCTCTGGAACTCAGCTGAGTTGCTGCAAGAAGAAAAACATCACACAAACTTAGCTCAGAAACAATGGTAACTCAATCTCTGGGAGCAACAACTAAAACCTAATCTTGTAAGCCTTATAAATCTAATTTCTCCAGTGGAGAATCCTAGCAGGAGACACTAGTAGCTACATCTTGTCCTCACGCTATCCCCGTTCAAAAAGGCCCCTCTCTCTTGCCTCTCCTCTCTTCCCCTATCCAACCCGGAAGTCCTCCTACTCGCCCAGTGATTGGCTCCTTTATTCATTAGGGGATTGATTCACAAGAAGTCACCTGAGTCCGTGACTCACTCCTTGTCAGCAGCCCCTCCCAGGAGAGCAGAATTAGCATTCAAATATAAACAGCACCCATTCACAACACACATGTAATATGGCATGTTCACACACAAATTAATAAAGAATTTTTAAATAGAACGCCATGTTGAGAGGGACTAGTTGAGAAGACAAAGGGGATTAGCTCCAGTGGGAGGAGGCAAGGCAAGGTAATGGGGGTGCAGACAATTGAAATACATTATGTATATTTATGAAAATGCCAATGTGAAACCTACCGTTGTATATAAGTAATGTATGCCAATAAAAATGGTTTTATCGGTTGCAGGATGGTTCAGCAGGTAAAGATGCCTGCAATAAGCCTGACGAGCTCAGGTTGGAAACCCATATGGTGGAAAGAGAGAACCAACTCCCACCAATTGTTCTCTGACGTCCACACCCATACGGTAGCGTGTGGACATACACACAAAATAAATAAGAACAGATTAAAGACATAATTACCTACATAGGAAGAATCAGAAGAATGAGTGGGACATGGCTGAAGGGGAAGTGAGACGAAAAAGATGGGAAACTCAGAGAACCTACGGATTCATTAAATCCAGGTGCTGCGCCAAGCTGTGTGTCAGGCATAGTGATACACGCCTCAGACTCTAGCATTCCAGGACGTGGAGTGGGAGGGCCGGAGAGGAAGGCCATCCTCAGCAACAAAATGAGTTTGAGGCAGCCTAGGCTACCAAACCAAGATTCTGAATCAGAATGAAGACATTGGGAAAGGGGGGTGAAGGAAGGAAAGAAAGACAGGAAGGAGGGAAGGAAGGAAAGAAAGAAGGAAGGGAGGGAGGGAGGGAGGGAGGAAGGAAGGAAGGAAGGAAGGAAGGAAGGAAGGAAGGAAGGAAGGAAGGAAGGAAGGAAGGA
>JAPYYD010007416.1:0-10297 GCA_028551405.1 Uromys caudimaculatus
CTCAAACCACAGGAATAACTTCATGCAGGCTCAAAATTTACTTGTGTTCCGGATCATTTTTAAGTGAAGAATTTTAAATATTCATATTCACAATAAAACTTTTTCAAGACCTATTGATATTGTATGTTATTTACTAAGGACACTTTAATTCTGGGTAAGAGAAATGATTACTCACTCACTTATTTTTAATGTTTGCTGTGGACTGGGTGATGTCTCAGTGGTTAAGCACTTGCCTCATAAACAAGAGCTTCAGGATTTAGCTTTTTTAGCATATGCAAATAAATGATGAGTGGGCATTGTGGCCTGTCTCTAATTCTAACCTTGGAAGCAAGAGACAAGTAAGCTAGACATCAATTAGCCATATCCATGATTGCTAGTTTCTATGAGAGACCCTGTCTTGATGAATAATATAGAGAGATATCTGAGATGATACCTGATACCTACCTTGGGTCTCCATATACATGTTTACAATCCACCTAAAATTAACAAAAGTCACCAGACCAAATACAATAAACACCCATAGAAAAGGATGAATGAGTAAAAGCTATAGCTAAGCACATCACAATAAAACTGAAGAAATACAATTAGAAGATGAAAATCTTGCATGGACTCAAAGGGAAAGGACATTATAGAAGCAGCTGTGAGGTTTTTTAACAGAAGACTAGAAAGCCAAAGATTATTGAATAAGATTTAAGAGTTTTATTTCCTTCTAATATTTGAACTTTTAAAAATATTTCCCCAAATACCTATATAAAAATTGCATAATGATTATATATAAGGAAATAATGACCTGTGCTGAAAAAACTCATTAGACTATTGTTTAAAAATAATGCATTTCTGACTGATAAGATGGCTTTGTGGTGTGAAATTATTGGAGAGATGTAAACAAATATATACTTACTCCAGATAAGGCAACAATGACAGAACAAAGTGAGAGTAGTTTCAAATTTCAGCTTGGTGATCTAATAAATTTTGGGGGGATGGTTGATTAGAGGAATATGGATGATGGGTTATTTTTAAGGAATAAAAATGATTCAATGATAGCTGTATCATTATACCATTTATCATATGGGTGATCTCTTCTGAAAGCTGGAAATCTGGAACCCCCTGCACAGTTTGTAGGCACCCCGACATGTTTGGAGAGCGTCCTTTCCAGACAGCAGATTTGTTCTGAGTCTTTTTCAGACTGTGCAGTTTAACTCTGTTTATTCTAGGCAGTTCAGCTTGTCTGACCATCATTCTCAACAGTCCTTATTGCTATATATACTTGGGGAGGATAGAGCATAGAGATTCTGGACATTTTTAGGGACTTCCTGAAGCTATTGTGTTGTGTTTTCCCTTAACATAAGGAGTTTCTCTTAAACATGAAATATTTTACTTCCTCTGGGAACATGCAGGTTTTTTATCTCCCTTTCAAAATCCTATGTTTGTGTTTACCTTTAAAATGGAGGGAATGTCTACACAACAGGCCCAGTGTTATTAAAAACATTTGCACCTAAGGCTGATAACCTGAGTTCAGCCCCAAAACCCATACCATGGCAGGACAGATCTGATTCCTAAAAGCTGTCCACTGGCGTACCTTCCAACATCCAACACACACACAGACACACATACATACAATTGTACACACCACACACACACACACACACCAAATAAAAATAAAAAGTAAGTGAACAGAAAGATACGAAGAATTTATACATTGGTAATAAATAAAATGCTTAGAGTACACATTACTAAGATATTATCTAAAAGATGTATCTTGGCCACCATATGTATCTATGTATTTTCTACAAACTCATACTATATATAACTAAAAAATTGAATATTATGACTTTATTCTTTATATACATATTAGGAACAGTTTATTTTGTAATTTGGGGAGTTTTATTTTGTTTTGTTTTTTTATTTGTGTACCTCATGTCAGTGTCTTGCTGTAGCTAATGGGACTATTATTTTTCTGTATTGTCTCTCTACCATCATGGAAACTACATTTCTAAGTGGATGAATTATCTATGTAAAAATGTAGGAAGCAAATTATATTAAACTTATTTTTGATTGGTAGATTCCTTTTATATTCCAATAAGAAATTAAATAGTTCTCTACTACAATTTTCTGGTTAGCTGCTGCTCAGATAAAACACTGATCAGGGCTCTACCAATAATACTTAGATCAACATAACCTGACAATTATTTGATTTAGAGCGATTTCAAAACTATAAGACAATCACGTATGCCCAACACAGAACTTGCAAGTAGTACAACACAGCCAAGCATAAACATTTTTCTCCCACATGTAGTGCATGGAAGCAAAGTTTACTGATCAACAGAGGAAGTGATCTGGCAAAGGAGTTCAGAGAAAGGTAGGAATGAACATAGTTGTTGTAGTAGATACTCCATTTCTACCTTTCACTAGACTCATGGTACCTGATGAGTGACCAGCTTCCACCACAACACTGTACATAGATCTTTTTAGTGCACAAACAACAGTTGCCTATGGAGAGATTATAGTTTTTGAAATTTATTCATTTGTGTGTGTGTGTGTGTGTGTGTGTGTGTGTGTGTGTGTGAGAGAGAGAGAGAGAGAGAGAGAGAGAGAGAGAGAGAGAGAGAGAGAGAGAGAGAATGATTTAGAATACAATATGAGAGTTATTTTTCTTCTGCTATGTGAGTCTCAGGGATAAAACTCAGATTGTCAGGCTTGGTTTGACTTCTTAAAAGTTAAATCTCTTAAAATGTTCCTAATATCAATTAAATTTCAACATGAGTTTGGGAAAGCATGTAACATAATCTATAATGCCCAACACAGATTATGTCTCAGAAAATACCCTCAAACATACTGACTTGTTTGTGACATCTAGAATGGAGGAGATGAGTCTTAGCTTCTAATTGTTTTTTAATCTCTAACACTAATGCATGTTAGTTTCTACAAGAGAATAATATTTAAAGAATGTCAGAGAATAAATCAAGGACCTGGCTGGAAAAGAGAGAAATGACCTCAAACATGAGGAGATCTGTTCCTTAGTAAAAATAGAGCCATTTGGTTTTGAAACATTTTTGTTACAGGAAAATTCTCAATTCCTATTGTGTTCATTGTAGTGATCTGACCTGTATTTTATTTGCAAATTTGATAGTTGTCCTGAGTCTTTTCTCTCCAAAGGTTTGAAATATCAGCCAACTCTTCGTTGGCCATCAACATTAGCAACTTTACCAAGTATAACTTTTCCTACCTCTAATATTCCTCACAGATGGTCTTTATCTACATAAACTACTTTGTCAAATATGATATTTACTTCTAAGGTTGCCAAAAAATGGATTAGAATCTTTTTTCATAATTTTTACTGGACAGGTCTTTTTTATTTCCGTATCCCATTGATAACCTATTAGTTACACCATGTTGTCTCCCTGGAAATCCAGGGTGAAGCTATTGAAGTCTCTTATCAAAGAGAACCTAAGAGCTCCAGTGCTCTAAACATTATAAAATGAAAATTTTAACATGAAGCCAGAGTATGTTTGTTCCTTAAAACTAAGAAAATATTACAAGTGTTATTAATAATTTTATAGAGTCACACAACACCAATAAAAAAGCCCTATCTAAATGAAATTGGTCACCTGATTGTTCCTGGTAGTGAGAGACACAAGACACAGAACTCATTGCAAATTAATTTTAAATGACTAGTTAGAGTATGCCAGTTCAGGTTTGGGGCTATGTGCTTTAATTATTACAATTTATGATTTTTCTCTCATCTTTGACTTCTTTTGGGCAAGGATCTAAAGTATGTTCTCATTAAAAACCCCGTCTGAAGTGGTCCTGTTTTCATCTGGTCTTCCTATGCACTGAGGCCCCACTTTAAGACATGTGTGAGCTTTTCTCCATTTATGAACTTCCCCTTACTGTTTCTACCGTGGGTGTGTTTATACTATGGACAACACAACAGTACAGTTTCCTCTGTTTGGAAAGGTTTACTACCTTAGTGTTCACAGGCGGCAGTTTTTTCTTAACACTGTTAACTGTGTGCTGTTTTTTATCTCATGACAGAGCCAAGGGAGCAGTTTATCCTAGGACAGGGGCTTTGGAGAAGATAAGGAAGTGACTCTTGGTCCCACATTCTTCTTTCAACAAAATTGTGCTTGGAAACAGCGCATGACAGCTTCACAGTGTGATTCAGACTGTATATGGCAAGAATCTCCTTCAAAACAGGGTAGAAAATACATTAGCTGCATAATACTCAGAAGAGAGAACTACAATCCTTCCAAGGGGGAACCAACACCAAATCTTCACAATGCACTAGATTGAGAACTATGCTAACTGGGTAAAGATGCAAATAACTTCTGATATTCAAACATCCTGCACACACACACACACACACACACACACACACACACACACACACACACACACAATGGACCTCAAGATATGATCAGCAGTTAAAAAAAAAATCACTTACCACTCTTCAAGAGGACTCAGGTTGGATACCATGAGTTCTATACTCATTTTGGGTGGCTCACAAGCACATGTGCCTCCAGTTCCTGAACATCTGACAACTCTTTTGGCTTCCATGGGCATCTTTGTAAAAAAATTACTATCAAAAACAAAGACACACATATCAAAATTATGCTGAAAAAATGTGCCTCCATGCCTCAAACCCACAATGTGAGTCTGCTTTACAGGACCTGTCAAACTAAACCTTAATTCCTGGATCTTCAAGACCAATTAATCATTGCAGATCCCGAAGTTGTGCCCAGCACTGCAGCTTCTTAGAGGTCCCATTAGTAGCCTTCTACTACTAATGTCCTTCATCTACCTCCTACAGTTCATATTGTCTCTCTAATCCAAGTGCAACTGAGAGTACTTCTTTTCACTGTCTCTTCCTCTGCTGTGAACAGAGTTGAATAAAGTTTTTCCTTACTTTCCATGATTAAATAGACTTTTTTTATGCTTCAGTATGTTCATAGCAGCCTTATTTATAATACCCAGAAGATGGAAACAACCCAGATGTCTCTCAACAGAGGAATGGATACAGAAAATGTGGTACATTGACACCATGGAGTACTTCCCAGCTATTAAAAACAATGACTTCATGAAATTTGCAAGCAAATTTGAAAATATCATCCTGAGTGAGGTAACTCAGTCACAAAATAAGACAAATAGTATGTACTCACTGATAAGTGTATATTAGGCAAAAAATTCAGAATACCCACAATAGAACTCACAGACCATATGAAGCTCAAGAAGAAGGAAAACCAAAGTGTGGACTCTTTAGTCCTTCTGAGAAGAAGGAGCAAAATATTCACAGGAGGTAGTGGATGGAAGGGACTTCAGAGAAAAAGAGGAAGGGGAGGGGGAAAATGGGGCAGGATCAGGTATGGGAGGAGACAGGATGATAGATAGAGGGTCATGAAATTGAATAAAGGTGTGTAGCAATGGGGTTTGGGAAACTGGATGTAGTCACCACAAAGTCCCAGATGCCATGAAAGCAAGAGGTTCGAGGACACAATGGAGTTGACATTAGTTGAAATAACAATGGGGCCAGAGAACCTGTAGAGACAATATCCAGAGGTGAGGCAAGGCCCCCATGTGTGGGATCGGCATCCTCACTCATCTTCAAATTTTTAACCCAGAAATGCTCTTGTCTAAAGGAAATATGGGGGCAAAGAGTAGAGCAGAGACTAAAGAAAAGACCATCTAGAGACTGCCCCAACTGGGCATCTATCTCCTATACAGATATCAAACTCAGACATTACTGCTGATGCCAAAATGTGCTTGCAGACAGGAGCCTGATATAGCTGTGTCCTGAGATGCTCTACCAGAGCCTGACAAATACAGATGTGGATTCTTGCAGCCAGCCATTGGATTGAGCAGGGACAGCAATGGAGGAGTTAGGGCAAGGACTGAAGGAGCTGAAGGGGTTTGCAATCTGATTAGAAGAACCATATCAAATAATCTGACTCCCAGAGCTCCCTGGAACTAAACCACGATCCAAAGAGTACACATGGAGAGACTCATGACTCTAGCTGCATATGTTGCAGAGGATGGCCTTATGTGTCATCAGTGGAAGGAGAGGCCCTTTTTCTTTTGAAGGCACAATGCCACAGAGTAGGGGAATGCCAGGGAGGTGAGGTTGGAGTTGGTAGGTGGATGGGAGAGCACCCTCATAGAAGCAGGGGGAAGGGGATGGGATAGGAATTTGTGGAGGGGAAACCTCCACAAATGAGATAACATTTGAAATGTAAATAAATAAAATATCCAATAACAAAAGAAAAAAGAAAAAGAGGGAGAAGTATTGAGTCTCTAACTTACACACCCTTCATACACCCAGAAAGTTGTAAAAGACAAGTACCCGTTTTAGTAAGCAGCTGTAAGGGTCCAATATTAGTCAATTTAAATATTTACCAATGAGCTTTTTAGGCTAATATCCACTTATCAGTGAGTACATACCATGTGTGTTACTCTCTGAGTGGGTTAACTCATTCAGGATGATATTTTCTAGTTCCATCCATTTGCTTATGAATTTCATGAAGTTGTTGTTTTTGATAGTTGAGTAGTACTCCATTGTGTAAATTTACCACATTTTCTGCATTCATTCCTCTGTTGAGGGACATCTGGCTTGTTTCTAACTTCTGGCTATTTTAAATAAGGCTACTATGAACATAGTGGAGCATGTATCCGTATTATATGTTGGAGCACCTTTTGGGTATATGCCCAGGAGTGGTATAGCTGGGTCCTCAGGTAGTATTATGTCCAATTTTCTGAGGAACCACCAGACCAATATCCACAGTGGTTATATCAGCGTGCAATCCCACCAACAATGGAGGAGTGTTCCTCTTTCTCCACATCTTCCCCAACATCTGTTATCACCTGTGTTTTTGATCTTAGCCATTCTGACAGGTGTGAGGTGGAATCTCAGAGTTGTCTTGATTTGCATTTCCCTGATGACTAAGGACATTTCTTTAGGTGCTTCTTGACAATTCAATATTCCTCAGTTGAGAATTCGTTGTTTAGCTTGTACCCCCCCCCCCTTTTAATAGCATTATTTAGTTCTCGGTATTATAACTTCCTGAGTTCTTTGTATATATTGGATATTAGTTCTCTATCCAGTGTAGGATTGGTAAAGATCCTTTCCCAATCTGTGGTTTGCTATTTTGTACTATTGACAGTGTCATTTGCCTTATAGAACCTTTTCAATTTTATGAGGTCCCATTTCTCAATTCTTGATCTTAGAGCATAAACTCTGTTCAGGAAATTTTCCCCTGTGCCCATATGTTCCAGGCTCTTCCCTACTTTCCCTTCTATTAGATTCAGTGTATCTGGTTTTATGTGGAGGTCCTTGATCCACTTGGACTTGAGCTTTGTACAAGGAGATAAGAATGGATCAATTGGCATTCTTCTACATGCTGACTTCCACTTGAACCAGGACCATTTGTTGAAAATTCTGTCTTATTCCCACTGGATGGTTTTGGCTTCTTTGTCAAAGTTCAAGGGATCATAGGTTGGTGGGTTTATTTATGGGTATTCAATTCTATTCTCTTGATCTACCTGCCTGTCTCTTTACCAATACCATGTAGTTTTAATCACTACTGCTCTGTAGTATAGCTTGAGGTCAGGGATGGTGATTCTCCCCTTAGCTCTTTTACTGATAAGAACAGTTTTCACTCTCCTGAGTTTTGGTTATTCCAAATGAATTTGCAAATTGCTATTTCTAACTCTGTGAAGAATTGTGCTGGAATTTTAATGGAGATTGCGTTGAGTTGGTAGATTCTGTTTGGTAAGATGGCCATTTTTACTATATTAATCCGTCCAATCCATGAGCTTTGGCAATCTTTCCATCTTCTGAGATCTTCAGTTTCTTTCTTCAGAGACTTGAAGTTGTTTTTATACAGATCTTTCACTTGCTTGATTAACTAACACCAAAATATTTTATAATATTTGTCACTATTGTGAAGGGTGTTGTTTCCCTAATTTTCTTTTCTCAGCCCTTTTATCCTTTGAGTAAAGGAAGACTACTGATTTGTCTGAGTTAATTTTATATCCAGACACTTTGATGAAGTTGTTTATCAGATGAAGGATTTCTCTGGTGCAATTTAGGAGTCACTTAAATATACTGTCATAGCATCTGCAAATAGTGATATCTTGACTTCTTCCTTTCCAATTTGTATTCCTCTGAACTCCTTTTGTTGTCTAATTGCTCTGGCTTGAACTTCCAATATTATATTGAATGGATAGAGAAAGAGTGGGCAGCCTTGTCTAGTCCCTGATTTTAGTGGAATAAGGTCCCATTTCTCAATTTCTTATCTTAGAGTATGAGCCATTTGGTGTTCTGTTGAGAAAATTGTCTCCTGTGTAATGTGTTCAAGGTCTTTTCCTCTTTCTCTTCAATTAGATTCATCACATCTGGTTTTATGAGGAGATCCTTGATCCACTTGTACGTGAGCTTTGTACAAGGAGATAAAAATGGATCAATTTGCATTCTTCTACATGGTGACTGCCAGTTGAACCAGGACCATTTTTTGAAAATGCTGTCTTTTTTTCCACTGGATGGTTTTGGCATGTTTGCCAAAGTTCAAGGGGACATAGATTTGTGGGTTTATTTATGGGTCTTTAATTTTATTCCCTTGATCTAACTGTCTGTCTCTATACCAACACCCAGAAGTTTTTATTACTATTTCTCTGTCAGCGATGGTGACTTCCCCTAGAAGTTCTTTTATTGTTAAAAATAGTTTTTGCTATCCTAAGTTTTTTTTATTATTCCAGATAAATTTGAGAATTGCTCTTTTTATCTCTGTGAAGAATTGTTATGGAATTTTGATGGGGATTGCATTGAATCTCTAGATTGCTTTTGGTTATATTACCATTTTTACTATATTAATCCTGTGGATCCATGAGTGTGGGAGATCTTTCCATCTTCTGAGGTCTTTTTAGCTTTCTTTCTTCAGCGACTTGAAGTAGCTGTCATATTAATATTTCACTTGTTTGGTTAGAGTCACAACACTATATTTTATCTTATTTGTGACTATTGTAAAGGGTGTCATTTTGGAATACCCACAATCCAACTCACAGACAACATGAAACCCAAGAATAAGGAAGACCACCCCAAAGTGTGAATGTTTTAGTCCTACTCAGAAGGGAGAAGAAAATAATCTTGGAATATAGAAGGAGCAAGGGATCTGGGAGGGCCAAAGGAGGAGTAGGATAAAAGGGGCCTGGTTCATGTACAGGAGGAGATTGGGGAGAAGTAGACAGGGTTAGGAATTTGAAAAGAGGTATGTAGCACTGGGGTAGAAGAAACTAAAGGTACCTACTAGAAAGTCGCAGATGCCAGGGATTCAAGAGGTTCCAAGGGTCCAACAGGACATACATTAGCCCAAATACCCAACAAAGGGGAGAGAGAACCTATAGAGACCATATCTAGTGGATCAGTACAGCCCCTGTTTGAGGGACTGGGCCACATACCCACCTCATAAATATTAATTCGGAATTCCTCCTGTCAAAAGGAACTTCAGTGACAAAGAGTATGCATATTCTTTTGATTTAGGATGAAATGTTCTATAGATATCTGTTAAATCCATTTGGTTCAGTACATCTGTTCGTTTCACTGTGTCTCTGTTTAGTTTGTGATTCCAAGATCTGTCCATTGATGATAGTGGGGTGTTGAAGTGTCCTACTATTATTGTGTGAGGTGCAATGTGTGCTTTGAGCTTTAGTAAGGTTTCTTTTATGAATGTGGGTGCTCTTGCATTTGGAGCATAAATGTTTAGAATTGAGAGTTCTTCTTGGTAGATTTTTCCTTTGATGAGTATGAAGTGTCCTTCCTTATCATTTTTGATGACTTTTGGGTGAAAGTCAATTTTATCCGATATTAGAATGGCTACTCCAGCCTGTTTCTTGGGACCATTTGCCTGGAAAATTGTTTTCCAGCCCTTTACTCTGAGGTAGTGTTTGTCTTTATCGCGGAAGTGTGTTTCCTGAATGCAGCAAAATGCTGGGTCCTCTTTATGGATCCAGTCTGACAGTCTATGACTTTTTGTTGGGGAATTGAGTCCATTGATGTTAAGAGATATTAAGAATAGTGACTGTTGGTCCCTGTTATTTTCAATGTATCTTTTAGGTTTGTGTGGCTATCTTCTTTTCAGTTTGTTGAAAGATTACTTCCTTGTGTTTTCTCGAATGTGGTTTTCCTCGTTGAGTTGATGTTTACCGTTTATTATCCTTTGTAGGGCAGGGTTTTTGGAAACCTATTGTATAAATTTGGTTTTGTCATAGAATATTTTGGTTTCACCATCTATGTTAATTGAGAGTTTTG
>JAPYYD010007417.1:0-10296 GCA_028551405.1 Uromys caudimaculatus
CGACCCCAATGCATTGGTCCTTCTCACCACCCCCGAATTAAACCTCATGTGATTGCAGCAAGGACGGTCTTTCGTGAGTTCTTGGGGGGTCGCGCCATCCCGAGACTTGAGCGAGGGTCTCCCCAGCTCGGGGGTCTTTCACTTGTCTGCGGAGAGGGAGAGTCTCGGGCTGTTTTATGTGGTTAAGAAGCAAGTTTTGGTTGTTGTTTTTTAAAGATGATTCCTTTACTGGAGATGAAGGTTAGCCATAAGGAACCACTAGTCTCAGTTAGGACCCCACCCTAGCTCCAGACAAAAGGAATGCAGATGAGCGAGAGGAGCCGCCCCTCCGGTCACTCGCGCCCTGCCTTTTCTGCCTGCAATGGTGAATGCGCGCTCAACTATCTTTCCGGAGCCACGGTGATTTCTTTTGCAACATGATACTGTGTCCTCGAGTATCGTTTATTAATTTCACTCTTCCTCTGTGCCTACATGGTCTCTCTCTGGTTCTTTTGCACCCTTTTGCTTCCTCTGGACTAAGGGAGTTCCGTTCCCTCCTTCATCCACTCCCACAAACAGCATAGTTTCTCTCCCCATTAAGGCTCTTTGCACATAGCTTCCAGGGGAACACCGCAATTAACGCTGAAGGTGAACGGAGTTGCCTGCAGATGGCACTCTACAGAATGCTCCGAACCTGGCAGAACCAAATGGTTTTAAAAAATCAAGTCACTGAAAAGCACCAAAGGTTCACTCAAACCAAAGATCTCCATATTATTTTTATTTCTTAAACACAGCAATAGAACATTTGGTCACATACAAGCACATTTATTCACTTGTAATCATATCTATCTTAAATGTTAATATACATAAACATGTCTAGATACATCTCTTAGCATTTCCTAATAGTTTCTCCCTCACTAGAATGAATATTACAAATATTCCAGAGAAATCATTGATTTAGACTATCTCAGATTTCCTTTTATCAGAAGGAGTACCCTTTTCTTAATTACAAGGTTTTTAATTTTGTGTGTGTGGGGGGGGTTGTGTTTGTTTTGTTTTGTTTTGTTTTTTGAGACACAAACCCACATTCATGTATTGGGTCAAATACTTAGTTGTAAGCAAAATAACCAACTCATACTACTTTAAGTAATATAGGAATATTTGGAGTGGCTTCTAGAAGAACTTATAAGCCCAGTAAGACAAGGGTAGATGTAGGAGCCAAGAAAACCAAATGACTATTCAGGTATAAATTATTGGTTCAATTGCATGTTGTTTTGTATCAGTAATCCTGGTGTTGCTATCAAGAACTGAACCCAGTGACATCACACACAGGTGACAGGGACCCACACACCTGCAGCCATGGCAACCACCATACATTCCCAGAATCCACTTGGCTCACCTCCCACCTTTACCTGCGAGCGACTATGCCACTATCCAAATAAAAGGCAGACCCCTCTGACCTCTCTCTTCTCCCCCTCTTCTTTGCCGCCACCTTTGCCCTCTTCCCCCACAATAAACCTCTGGTACCTGGAAATGCTTTGGCCTGTCCGGATGCAAGCCACGGCTCTAACACAACACCAGGGACCAGGCATAAAGACTGCCATCAACACAAAGGGTAAGCAGGCTTCAGCCACCCAGATAGCAAAGAAAGCCTAGCTCCCTAGAAGTAGCCTCTGATTCACACAGGTCACTTTCTCCACAGCAGTGTGTGCCTGCATCCTGAACCAGGTTCCAAGGCACGTCTCTAAATCCCCTGTCTCTGCATTGGAGAAAGAAACCAAGCTGCTGGAAAGGACATTGTAGAAGCCAGTGTACGGGATCTGCAGCACTAAAATAACACAAAAGTGGCTGTGTGAGAAGAAAGTTTGATGGGCAGATGCTGTGAGCTCCAAGTGCACAGTTCTAGGCTCTGAGTTTTATCACGAACTGGGAGAAGGAAGAGTGAAGTAATAAACTGTAAGAGGGCACAGTGCCATGTTGTGAAGGAAGTCACTGTGGCTCCAGTGATAGAGAGCTGCACATGCATTCACCACTGAAAACACAATAGGCAGGGCTTGGGTGGTTTTATACTAATGGGGGAAAATGTTCCTAGTTTTGTGGGGATAGATTGATAAAGCATTCTTTTCTTAACCACTGAGCCATCTCTCCAGCCTGGTACCTCCAGATAGATGTTCTGTAGCCAGCCCCAAAACAATGGACAGCAGCTACATTTAGAAACAGAATCATTAGAATCAACATCAGCAGAGAAAAAACAACATGGACAGGGAAGATGAGTTTAGCAGCTTGTTCTACCCAAAGCTGAGGGTCCCTTGGTGATTGGTTATAGGTGTGTGTCAGGCCATAGAACACCAAAGTAGAAGTGACTGAAACACTCTAAATGTTTGTTTCTTTTCTGCAAAATTCAAGATGATACTTTTGTTGCATTCTTCACAGTTGTCAGGAGTAAGACTTCAGTGCATGTCTCTAAACTTACAACTATACCATCTGTTCCAAGAAATGGAAATCGGGCTATGCTTTTCCTTTAAAAAGATTATTGTGTGTGTGAGTAGTTTGCTCACACTACATCTCTGAACCATTTCCATGCTTCGGGCCCCCAGAGGCCAGAAGAGGGCATCTGATCTCCCAGAACCAGAGTTACAGATGGTTGTGAGCTACCATGTGAATCCTGGGAACAGAACCCAGGTCCTCTGGTAGAGCATTCTGCTCTTAACCATTGAGCCATCTCTCCAGCCTTTTTGAAGCATAACCCTAAAATTACACACTTCACTTCTCATACCCATTTGGAAAGTAGCTCCTTGGTCATATCAAGCTGAAAGAGAAACTATGACATATTGCTCTTGCTAACCATATCTTCAGAACTACTGTTATTATGGGAAAGTGGAAGAAGGGTATTGGTAGATAACCAATGTCCTGTGCCACCTGCGGCGTGGTATGATCAGGTTGCAAGAGTAGGACTTAGGGAACTACTCAGTGGTGGGATGGTCTCTTTGGGATCTGGAGGCACCTGAAGACTAACACCTCCCAGGAAAAACCTCACAGCTCATGATTCTGTTTCCCATGAGCATGGGGGTTATAAGGATATAGGCTGAGATTGCCACAGTTGTTCTCCCTAACCTATGTGGCTTTAGGTTAATTGGAACACTGAGTTACTGTGTGTGTGTGTGTGTGTGTGTGTGTGTGTGTGTGTGTGTGTGTGTGTGTGTGTGTGTGTGTGTGGTGTGTGAGTGTGTGACCCCTCTGAGTCAGTGTCCCACTATGTATTCCTCTAAAGCCTGTAATTCACAGAGCAAGATACTCCTGCCTGTCTCTGTTTTATGAGTGCTGGGACTAACATTGTATTCCACCATGTCGAGCATGATTTCTCTGTCAATAGTACCATCAACCATCCACTCTCAACCCAGGCGTGTTCACACCAATGGTCACACCACATATTACCTTAATATTCACTTAAGCTTTACAGCTGCATTTACTCAGAAAGAAACCAGAAAAGAAAGACTAGAGATATCAAATTATATACTCAACTCAGTGGCAGCAGTAGCCTAGAAGCAGAATTTGGAAAGAGGTAGGCTGTTGTTCTTTGTTCCAAAGCTGTTCTTCCTTACACACTGCACTGAATCGTCTACAAGTCTATATACACAGGGCAGAGCTAGGCATCCCTAGAGTCCTAGAAAATAGCACTCACATGGTGACTTCAAAGACACTCAATTTCCTCTTTAACACTCATGCCACAAACAGCTCGGAATGAATCAAAGTCCCTTGCATCACACAGGGGCAGTTCAGTTCGCAATGATAAAACACAGCTCAAAGTGCTTCAAGCCAGGGACAGAAATAGTCTGTGTGACTATAAACCTGTGTTGAGCCCAGCGGGTCATCAGCCCCTGGTCATCCTCTCCATGGAGGCTTTGCATCTCCTTAATGACCTCATCTGTACAAATGTTCTCCCCTGACTGCAGGGGAAGACAAGAGCTCCCCAGCTTCCATCTGACTTGATTTGCTCCCAAGGGGATCCAGTTGAAGATCTGGATGCAAAGACCCTAACAGGCTGTTCTGGACCAAGTGTCAAACCCATCGGCGGGGCAAAATGAGCCTCAACTAGTTATTGGGTCTCAACATGGAAAGCTTCCCAGAAAGCATCCCCAAATTAAAGAGTTGTTACCAACAGAACTGGATAGGTGATGGATAGATCACAAGAACCCTAAAGGATCCTAGTCCTTGCTGAAACCTATGAAGCATGCTGGCCTTCATTTATCTTGGGAACTCATCATGGGAGTCTTCCATGGCAGGGACATTTTGGGACTCATTTTTTATGAGAGAGTCCCCTTTTCAGTTTCATATTATTTAACATAAGACGTTGAAAAGAGATGGCGGGGAAGTAGGATCATTGATTTCACAGAGCCATTGAGAGAAAAATTTGAATAGTTGTAGATGTAATAAGAAAATGGTAAATAAAGGTGAAAGATGAGCTTTCTAAGGCTACAGAAAATGACCAAAATCTGAGGAAAGAAGAGGAAAATCATTCCAAAAATTAAGAAGTCAGAGAAATGAGAGCGTGTTGATGAAGGGTGATTCCAAGAAACATAAATCCAATCAAGACCTCTGTGTTAAACTGCTGAAGTGGTAAGTACAGGGCTTGTTCTGTTATGACAGACAGAATAAGCCATGTAAAAAGGAAAAAGATGTTGCTATGTTAACTGATGTCCATCACCATGACAACATCAAGAGTGGAAAACAGTGATGCTAACATCCCCATCTGACTCTTACTCCCCTGCCCTCACCATTTTGTAGTGTTCGGGTGACGGCAATGAATGTTCTTTATTTATTTGCTTCCATGCAGATTTTATTCACTTTAAGGTTACTGGAAAATGTAGTTGTATTTTATTGAATAGCTGATTCAAAGATAGCAAACTATTCAGGGAACTCTTTACAGGAAATGAAGGAAATGTGGAAGAGAAGGCTATGTAGCTTTATGGCCAAGCTGAAAGTAAGCACAGTTTACCAGGCAGAGCACTGAGCAAGGAACGACAGGGCCAGACAGAAAAACAGTTCACTTGGAGAGGAAGTAATCAGATTATAAGACAAGCATGCTTCTTATGCTGTGTAAAGCAAGCTGTGTAAAGTGTTCCAGAGTCACCTATATCTCTTGTTAAACTCCAGACTCCAGCCTTAAGGGTAAGTTGCCATGTTAGGCTAAGGCTGCTGGTCCATAGACCACAGTGCAACTAGCAAGGGTTATCCATTTAGACAGTATAGCTGGGTGACAGGAAAAGGTTACAATACCAGGTTTACAAAGCCCCTCTCCCCTTCTTTTGGTTTTTCATGACAAGGTTTGTCTGTGAAGCCCTGGCTATCCTGGAACTCAGTCTGTAAACCAGGCTGGCCTCACATAGATCCACCTGCCTCTGCCTCCTGGGTGCTGGGATTAAAGGTGTGCGCCACCACACCCAGTTTTCCAAGCCCCTTTGAAATCGAGTTTGCTTTAACGATTCCTTCCTGTTAAAGCAATGCATTGCATAAGTCACCCATGCGTACCCCTATTCTTTGTTACTCCCGGTGCTTCACCCACATATTTCATTCTTTTAGGTTTTTCAATGACAAGAAAGAAGTTTCCACTTGTGTTTCCCCAGTTTCAGTTCCCTAACTACAGCATGAAGGTCTAGGAAGGAGCAGACATTAAATAGGTCACTAAAGCAATTTGTGCTTTTAGCTGCAGGTTTGTGTTATCTAGAAGGGAAGCAGAAAACATGTGGATATATAAATAGAGGTGTAGAACACAAGTTCACAGAAATTGCATTCTCTCACTGTATAAGGATGAGCTCACATTTAGAATGCAAGGCTCACAGTCGGTTGCCTTGGTGAGGAAGTGGGATGCTGGATGCAACAGAGGACAACATAAGCAATTTAGGTCTTTCCGTCAGTTGCTGAGGACCAGATGCTCGGGCTTTAGCCTCTAAAGCAAATTAAGCTGAAGGAATTTAGTAGCAGCCTAAATCTTAAAGGCTGATTCAGGAAATGTGGCAGAGGACTCCAAATTGGGTCAAGGAGGAAAACTCTTGAAAACTTCAGTCACTGTAAACAGCATCCTTGGCATTCATCATTTTTGAAAAGGAAAAGGAAAGGATATGTCCCCAAAGGATATGTTGCTGGACCCTTAAAAAGGACAGGAAAGCAGGCGCACACCAATCAGTATGGGAATAAAAGCTTGGGCATCTATGGCTTGCGTCTTCACTGCCTAGCCTTGCAGTGTCTCTTCAGCTCCTGTATCTGCTGTATCCAGGACCTGTAGAACGTGATGCTAGTGGGAGAGGGACCTACCCCAGGAAAGCAGATCAATCTTGTTTGCAGTCATAGTTTTTAACACGTTACATGGATCGATTGGCGGATCTAATGGACTGTACAGTGGGTAGCAGTGTCCATGCATCAACGCTGGTCAGTCACCTGTCCAGTGTCCACTCACACAGCAAGGAAAGGGTTAGTGAGGTGTGAACCGAAAGCAAAGTCACAGAGGTTCCTGCTACACTTTCTAAAACCACATTGGCCTGCCTTCCTTCTCACCGCTTACCTTGTAACTAAGAAATCAAACCTTGCCTATCCCATCAGCGTGTTTCCTTTAAAGGATCAGTCAGGAAAAGAAAATATCATGATGAGAAGTAGCAATCATTCTTATGTCAGATTAGAAGATTTGGGACAAGCCACTCTGGAGGGACATGGGCCTTTTATTAATAACTGTGTTGATGGCAGACATTGGGTAAAATGTAATCGATTCAAGAGCAACTACCCAACTAAAGAAAGAGCCACCCACCAGAAGTTCTAGCAGAAGCTGTGATGCTCAACACACCTGACTCCACTAACCTCAGTCCCTGGAGTCAGGAAAAATCAGTGGAAAGAGATGATGTCATTAGAACTCACACCAAGGACAGAGGATCAAAAGCAGAGGAGATTCACAGGTGGGATAAAAGCAAGAAGATAGACGAGTGGAATCTCCAAGTGATGATATGACAGGGAGAGCGAGAAGCCAGACACTGAGTTTCACTGTGGGGAGTCTGGGGGCCTGGAGACTCCCAGTCCTTGTGCCATCCCTGTCTCTGGGAGGTCTAGCTTTACCTGTCTTCCTGCCCTCCTGGTAGAGCCAGTTGTTACCTCCATCATAAAATGTTCTCAGACTTACCTAGAGGGTTTTCTTGAATCTCCATTTCCCAGTCTGTATTATTGACAATGATCAAATGTTTAGCTAAGTAAACCATGAGAGGAAAGGAAAGACTCGAAGGAGAGAAAAAGAAAAACAAATATAATCCTGGCCCTTGAAGAATTGAAGCACTTGTAAACTCTTCACAGGCAGACCTTCTGGCAAAGTCTATCAGGCCTAACACTGGCTTTGGGCAGAAAGTAACCCCAGGATTTAAGACCCTTTCACCAGAAATGATCAACAATGATTGAAGAGAAATATAAGGTAAGTGGATGATAGTTCTAAGTTATTCTAAAATGGACCAGTGAGATGGCTCAGCAGATAAAGCATTTGCCACCAAACCTAAGAACCTAACGTCAATCTGCAGAACCAATGTGGTAGAGAAAAGGTACTTCTGCTACTTGTCATCTGACTGTAACACACACACACACACACACACACACACACACACACACACTTTTTGTTAAGAAAGAATATAAATTTCCTTGGTACTAGGTCAAGGAAAAGAAATTCTTTCCAAATTCCTTTGCTATTTTCATTTGATCACTCTATGAGAGCTCCTTCTGCTATTCAAAGTCCTGAAGCATCATTTAGGCTGCTGCATGCATCACTAGCAGGCATGGTTACTTCAAATCTCTCCAGTGGGTTGTCATAAGGGGAAGATTCTCAGCGAGTCTCAGCACAGCTATGTCAGGCTACACTGAGTATAGAGATCACCATGGCAACAGAAGCAGGGTTAAGGAGGATGGCATTGTTTCCTTATAAGAGATGGTGAAGCCTCTCACCGTCCCTTATTGTTAGAAGTTACTTTCTTGCTTTTGGTGCTGAGACTGAATTAAGCACACGGGGAAATGCTAAATGCGAAATCCATATGCCTGTGACTCCGTGGTTATTCATCTGGGAATGCTGAAAATATGAGTATGACTAAGAGAGAGCCTGGAGGCTAAAGGAGATCCTGAAACTTTAAGTTATTTTTCCAAATGAAAATCTTTCAACCACTAAAACTGAAAATGCATAATTAACTCCTCTTGATCTTTTAATCTGGCATAAGACATGGGATGGTATCATTGCATGCCTGTGTAAGAACAGCCAATAGCCTGACCAACATGGAAGAGACATTGAATCTCATTCAAATGACCAATCTCCCTAGCTGGAAGCCCTGGGGGGAAGAAGAACTGCAGTGGCTCAGGGTTGTAACCCAGCCAGTGAGCAAGAGCAAGTCCAGTTCATTTTCTCACTGTAGGGTAGTAGTCCTCAGAGTCGGACCTTCAGGGCTTACTGAGACAAGTCACACCTGGATTCATTCCCCACACGACTCTAAGATGTAACATCACAGAAGCAAACTGGGTTTCAGGTGAGGCTCAATTGTCTCAAACATCACTAACACTTCTCTTACTGGTACCAGATTTGCCAGTATAGTAAGTATCTTACCATGGTCCCCACTGACCCTCACTTCTTGGTAATCACACTAGCACACAATGTTTCCCTAAGCTGTGGGCTAGGCTTGTTGAGTCTTCTAATAACACGAATGCAGCAAAAGAGATGGAAAACCACCTAGAATCCATCTCTGAAAGGCCATGACTGCATGTACTGCTCGGTTTTGTGTCAACTTAATACAAACTAGAGAAGCCCCAGTTGAGGAAATAACCTCCATGAGAGCCAGCTGTAAGGTGTTTTCTCAATTAGTGATCAACAGGAGAGGGCATAGCCCAGGGTAGGTGGTGCCATCCCTAGGCTGGTAGTTCCGGGTTCTATAAGAAAGCAGACTGAACAAGCCATATAAAGTAAGCATCACCCTTCTATGGCCTCTGCATCAGTTCTTGCCGACAGGTTCCTGCTCTGCTTGAGTTCCTGTCCTGACTTCCTCCAGTGATGGACTATAATCTGGAAGTGTAAACTGAATAACCTCTTTCCTTCCTAACTTGCTTTTTGGTCACGGTGTTTCGTTGCAACAATAGAAACCCTAATGTATCCCCTTTTACCCTCTGCTCTCTGTCCTGTTGCTAGCTGCCAGGTGGAGATATCTATGTAGGTATGAGCTGAGGAAGACCTCTAGTTCATAGAAAGTGAAGACGCCTTTGAAGTCCTTTGCAGCTGAATCCTGCCAGTAAGCATGTGAGTGTCTGGAAGGGGCCAAAGTCCTTTTGGAGTCTGTGGATGAAAGGAGTGTTGAGCTTTTGTTTCCTGCCAGAATCGTGCTTGGCAAGGCCAGCTATGGACTGGCACCAGGGCTCAGGGGGAGGTGCAGGAGGCAGAGGCAGAGGCTGAGGCCTGGGCCTGGGCCTGGCCCTGGGCCTAGGACGGGCCTGAGGCTTAACAGCTGCTATGTAAAGCTGTGGTCAGATGTTACAGATACTGAGATGTGAAATGCCTGGCTTACTGTAGCAGCACATCCCTTGCAAAAGAGGAATTAGAGACATTCCTCGGGTTCCCTCTGATTCTACTGTCTGCTCTTCCCTGCCTAGTTTGTTGCTTTCTCCTTTGAGATGCATATGAAGAGCTGTGATACTAAAAAACCTTCTGGCTTGGGTCTTCACCCCCCACAGCCCTGCTGACCCTAGCTTTTGAGTCTTCTTTTCTCATCCTGGGTCCTCCCTCTTAGAGTTCCAGGGGGAACCCAGGAAGAACCACTTATCTGGTTCAAATGAGCTTGGGTGTGAAGGCTTCTGCTCCATCCTTCAGAGTCATACACCATGACTCCAGCATTCTGAGAGACCTGAAGGCAGATGTAATCAGTTAAAACATAGCAGGGTTCTGGGACCACAGAGAATGAGTTTTGGTTTTTTTGTTTTTATTTATTTATTTATTTATTTATTTATTTATTTATTTATTTATTTATTGATACTTTATTTACATATCCAATGTTTTCCCCCTTTCTAGGTCTCCTCTTTGGAAACCACCTATCCCCTCCCCCTCCCCCACCTCTATGAGAGAATTCCACTTCCCACCCACTCACCCACCCACTCCCATCTTCCCACCTTGACATTCCCCTTTACTGGGGCGTCCCCTCCCCCTAATGGCCAGCAAGGCCCTCCTCTGCCACATATGTGGTCTGAACCATGAGTCCCTCCATGTGTATTCTTTGGTTGGTGGTCCAGCCTCCAGGAGGACCGGGGGGGGGGGGGGGGGGGGCC
>JAPYYD010007418.1:0-10295 GCA_028551405.1 Uromys caudimaculatus
GTGGGAGACGAGCGCTGGGCATTGGCTCAGTTTGCTCTGCCTCTCTGTTCTTCACTAAGGACATGCAAATATTGGTTTACCTTACATAGAGCTGCTGAGCTCAACTTGTGGTAACACTGCCATTGAGAGACACTTACCCAAGAACTGCTGGTGAGGTTCCTGCAGCAGCTTGCTGCTTCTGTAGCCTCACCTCAGGCCGATTAGTAAGCCTGGTGATTTCTTTAGGATTGAACTACAGCTGACTGGTTTGTGCTTGCTGAAAGGACTAAAGAGGTGCTGCTGGTTCATGCATGGTGACTGCCTGCCTTAAGGACTGGTCTGCAGCTGCTGAATCTTATTTGATGTTTGCTACGGGACTGAACTACTGACAAAGGTGATCAAGCTACTGATAAACAGGTCCAGTTCCCCCAAATACTAATAACTTTTCCCTTCCACTGCCTCTGCTGGGTGGTGGGCCAGAGAAGAGGTTGACAACTTGTTAAAAGTAGGTTGCAAAAATGTAGGCCTATACACCCCCTTGCACTTTGGTTAGAGAATCTGACCACAGAGTAGTGGTTTTTTGCTGGGAAATTCTCACTGTCAGCATCCTGTTCCCTTTCTGCTCACACGTTACCCGCCAGTTTCCTGTTAGTTTTCCCTGAGCTGTTCTTAAAGCTGTCCTGTCATTAGGGCTTGAGATGCCTACAGTGCAGCCCCAGCTCTGGAATCTCCTACTGTATCCAGCTGTGTTGGGATTTGACCACCAACTGCTGAGTGCACTGTGGATGACTCAGGTGCGTTACTACTGCAGGGACCCAGCTCCATGGTGTTCCTGAAAAGCCAGTGTGGAAGAGCAGGAAGAGAAGGGTGCCATGGGCTGGGTACAGAGGAAGGAGTGTCTACAGCAGGACAGGGGTGGGGTCTGGGTCTATACATTGATGTGAATGTGATTATACATTTTCTCAAAATTCATGGAAATATGGAAGAAATGAGCTAATTTTACTGAATAAAAATTACATTAAAAAAATCTCTAACTGAGCATGGTGGCACATGCATTTCATCCCAGCACTCAAGAGGCAGAAGAAGGTGGATCTCTGAGTTCAAGGCCAGCGTCGTCTACAAATTGAATTCCAGGATAGCCACAGCTACACAGAAAAAACCTGTCTCAAAAAATTCCAAGGGAGGGGGGCTCCAGCTGACTTTTACTACTGCATTTGTTAATTTTCAACCAAACTCCAAGACAACAGTGAGCCTCAGCTTAAAGTAAGGAAAAGCTGAGACACAAGAGTCAAAGCTTACACTGTTAAGGCAGGAGACAAAATAGGCCAAGCAGAGTTAGAAGCAGAGGCTCCAAAGGTGGACAGTTCTGATTCTCATTGAAACAGGAAATGTCTTTGGTTCTGTCCTGGCCAGAGTTTAGAGATGCCATGAGGAGCTCTGGTTTCTCCTAAGTGAGCTCTCTGCCTGGATACTGTGCCTGAAGGTGTGACTGGCACTAAGCATGTCTGCCCAACAGCTTTAACACTGGATCCCTAGATTTTCCAGGCAAGAAATACATTAACATTTCCTCAGTTTTAGCCCATAACTCCAATAATTTGGGGGATGTTTTCATCAGGAAATATTACAGTAGCCTTTGAGGCCACTGAAGAAATCAGAGTTCCATTGAGGCCTATTTCCTCCTAGCAACGACCAGAATCTGCTTCTGAAAAACTGACTCTAGGCCAGGAAGAATTTTCATTGGGTCTGTATTCTGAAGTCTCCTCAGGGAGACATCAGAGAGTTGGCTGTGTGATGTTCAAATAATGCACTATCAGGCATTTTTCCTGGTCCATCCCTTTATCCAATTCTATAAAACATCAGCCATTAGTCCAGCCAGCCTGCTACAAGATGATAATCCAACAGAGCCTCTCCAAGACAAGCAGACATGTTAAGGTCCTCAGACTCCACCCACCAGAAGGCGAGTGCCCACATCAGGATAAGATTCTGTGATGTTGTTGTGGATATGGATGGGGTCCACGAAGGCACACAATCCTGTGAGAGGAGGTAGCATTTGTGAGCTAATCTGGCCCCACCTCTCTGGCTCAGGCCAGCAGAAGCTTACAGCTCATCTTGCCCAAGCAGGCACTGGCAATGTATAAATGCTTGTGGTCATGATTAAAGATGGACTTCAAGCACTTTTACCTCCTTCCTCAACCAGGGCCTGGGCCTGCCTGCTACTGCTCTTGCTCCTGTGACTGTGGCTGCTTTATTCCCACCTCTGCTCAGCTCTTGCGATTTAGCATGTGCTTAATGTGTTGGACTTAATGTTAAAACTAAGGTCAGCCTGACTCTCAGGCATGTTTAGTACTTATCATGAACTTCTGCTATTCTGTGCTCTGTTTCTGTAACTATAGTGATTTTGGCTCCCAGGTCAAATAAATAGAAACACCATGATGCTATAACTGCTCCCTATTGTTATTAAAAGTTAATATTATCCTGCCATTCTTGCCAACAGCCACCTGAGCTATATCCATGGGCAGTGCTGAATTTGTGGGTTTTGCCTTCATAATCCACCTGCTTACTCAATCTGGGCCTACTGCAAAAGGGATCTTATCAGACCAAAGTGGAGGGCCGCATTAATCTATGGATATTTAGGTGGTAGTCTGACCATGTGGCTGGTTATCTAAAACAATAATATTGGGTTGCTCCTTAGGGTCTTTTGACAATTTTTCTAGTTGCACAGCCTACTCTGCAACACTTTCAAAAACAAGAGAATAGAGAGACTCTTTTGTTTTTCCTATTTACTCTTTTTTTCCCCTCAGATTCCTTCATTTCCACCTGCAATTTTTAAACTGCTCAGCCATTCTCACAACCATTTAAGAGACAGAATATGAAAACAAGGAAAAGAAAAAAAACCCAGAAAATTCCTTCTGGGAGCAAAGTGCGTGGGTTGGGGGATCTACAGTAGCTGTGATAAGCCTTCTGCTGACATCTTGAAGTGGAATATTCATCCCTGTGTCTCCTGCCATTTCTCTACATCATCAGAATCAGATTTCTTATTCTGCCTACCGGATTCTGGGGGCCAGTTATAGCCCAACATTTTCTCTATTTCTTGGGTTATTTTTCCTACTTTCCTATATCACCCCATCCCTTCTAGCCGTTCAATAGTAGGTACTAGAGAAAGAAGGCTTGAGGGGAAAGGGGGCATAGATATTGTTAGACTACTTCCTGATGATTGGGGGAACTGAGTTCCTTGGGGGCAAGTTTGATCTTTGTCATCAGGATATCTCCAACCAGCAATTCAGCAAACAGCAGCAAATAACAACCAGCAGCATCAGGGGGAGCAGCAGCATCAGGGGGAACAGCTGCACCCCCGCCTCTGACTCTCATGACTCTAGCATTTTATACACTCTCAAAACTCCCCATGGTTCCAAACAGAAACTATCTTCATTTGGCAAAATCACACCCCTGCTAGAGCACTAGACAGATCATAGCCTGTGTGGACAGTCTGAAGCAGCCCCATATCTCACACCTGATATGAAAACAAAAATATATTCACATAATATTACTGTCTTTTTAAAAGAAAACAAAATTATCACTACACAGACCCTGCCAAGTTCACCCCTGGGCAAGGACACTGAGTTAAGTCTTGCCATTTCATTAGTGCTTCTGAGAAAGCCTTGGATAAGTCTGGCTCTCAACAGTGTGGGAGGGTTCTGCTCAGATATTCTGAAGGATGAAGCATGGGAGTGGCCTCAGTTACCTACTCCCTTCTCTGTAATGTGTCTGCTTGGTTTAAAATGGACTGGGGGCAACCTTCTAACTAGTGTCTGAACTTCCCACAGAGCTGCTCTGGTGTGTGTGCCAATGCCTCAATCAATGCCTCTGGGGAGCAAGGAGCCCTTGTAGCTTCCTGGTGAAGCATTCTGCTCATGGCACCCATTGCTTTGCATTCTGATCCTAAAACATATGGTTTAAACTCATGACTGCCACTTTCTGACTCATATTTTCACCTTCTCCCATAAAATTATACCTTTATCATGTTCCTTTTTATATTTAAGAGTACTATTGCTTGTGTTTTGCCCTATTTGTTTTTATACATCCTAACTTCCATAATTGATTTAGGAGGGTTTGATATAAAAAGAGGCTTCTAGTTAAAAACTTGTTTTTATTTCTTCTTCAGCCACTCAGTATAACATTTACTATTGCTGTACTCTAAAACCCTGGATAACTTAGAGTCACTCACCACTTGGCTTTGATTTTATATCGCCTTATTTTTATGTAGCATCACATTGCAATCTCTTTCACCCATGCTCCTCTGTCTATCTGCCCCCCCCCCTCTATATATATATACACACACACACACATACATATATATACATATATATGTTTTATTGTGACAAGATCAACTTAATTCTGAATTCTGGTTATATATATACCTGTATTTTACGGGAAATATTAAAAAAGGATGGAAAGTATAGCAGCATGTTCACGTGCTATGCCCGGGTTTTCTCAATCTGGCGGGCTGGCCAGCCATGCACTGGCGGGCAATGGCCGGCGTGATTTCATCTTGTGGAGCTCTGATCAGAGCTTCAGGATCTCTCAGCCCAGCTCGCTAGGATCCTACTGGCAGGTTGCTACCACGCCAGCCCCAAGCTTCAATACCCCCATGTCCTCTGTTGTGCACATCAGCAAACACACACTTTGCCGCTGTACCTTTCTCTCTGGAACCCAGATGAGCTGCTCCTTGAAGGAAAACGCAAGACAAACTTAATTCAGATACAATAATAACTCAATCTCTGGGCGCATCAACTAAAACCTAATCTTGTAAACCTTATGAAAGTCTGATTCCTCTGATGGTGAATCCTTATGGATCTGCCATGATACCAGGAGACTCTCCTAGCTACATCTTACCTGCTGCTCTTCTCATTCCAAAAAGGCTCTCCCTCCTTCCTGCTCCTCTCTTGTCCTTCTCTGACCCAGAAGTCCCTCCTTATGCGCCCAGTGATTGGCTCTTTTATTCATTAGGGGATTGTTTCACAAGAAGTCACAGGGGTAACTCACTCTTTCTCTGAAGCCCCTCCCATGAGGACAGAATTACAATACAAAAAGCCCAGGGCTATCTACAACATATATATATATATATATATGTGTGTGTGTGTGTGTGTGTGTGTGTGTGTGTGTGTGTGTGTTGTATATATGTATATATGTATACACACATAATATATACACACATACGTATATAATATATACATATATATTATATACATACACAAAAATAATTATACACACAGACACACATACATAATATAATATATATACACACATATGTATACATACATATATAATAAATACATATATATTATACACACACACACACACATATATAATTCCTGACAATCAAGAAATCAAAGGACATTATTAGCCCATTAACACTGCTAAATTCTCCAGGAGTGCGTTGTCAGGATGATTTTCTCTTTATCTGTGTAACAATGGCTACATTACTGTGCAGTAGCTGGAGATACTCCTGATATTTTGTAACCAGCAAGTGCTCAGTTTGCTTCACACTCGCATCAACAAATAATGCTTATCTGTGGTTGTTTTTGTTCCACTTAGTTCACACTTTGTAGCACAGAGGTGTCTGTAAACATCTATACCAGAAACCATATTACCTCAGTCTCCTATCCTGAGCAGAGCTATTGTGAATTCCTAGTAGCCACAGATGGCTTCAGAATTTACACCCCGGAAAAATCTTGCACATTTGCTCAAATCTTGAGTTTAGATGAAGCATAAGGCAGAGCCCCTGTGCCTGGTTATTGAACAAAATGACTGTCATCAAACAGTGACAACTGAGGACATTTCACTGAGTCTTAAGTAAGCTGTGACACCCTCACACAGGGTTCCCCTCACTTCGTAATCATCATGGTCATGGGAATTGAGTGTGAGCCCCATGTTGTCTGTACACACACCCCCCGTCTCCTGGAACTCACAGCCAGCAGACTGCTGCCATTACCAGGTAATTGTGAGTGCAACCGGTGCAAGTCCACTCTGACCACAGACAGCGTCTTTAAGGAAATCGTTGCTTTTCTTCTTTTTCACTTATGATGTGAGAATGTCTGACTTGGGGTCATTTGTAGCCCTTGATCTAGGGCTCTAGGCCTGCAAATCCTTGGAGGAGTTAGCACATCCATTCACTCAGTCCTTTACTCTTTGTAGCTCTGAGAGATGAAGACCTTAACTCAGGTGAGCATTGCCACATCTGTGTGGCCCTTCAGGACAATGCTGAGAGGCACATGTGGCTCCCTCCTCATTGCTTTTCCTCTTCTGTCTGTCATGTTTTTTTTCTTTTAAAACCACATTCATGTTATTTGCACACGTCACAGCTTCTTTCATGGCTTGGATGTTACAAGAGGATTTGAGAGTTTCCATTCCTGTAAAATAGCACTAGGGACTTTCTCATAGTTTTATTTTCACAACATGGCATAGAATGATTCCTGGGAGTGTGGAAGGACAAGACCCTTAAAATTTAGTTTAAGATTGAGCGCTTTGTTTATCCTGGGCCTTGAAAGAGTAACTCAAAGCAGATGGTTAAAGAAGAAGAACATAAAACCATCCAGAGTAGATTTTGTGTTGCATCTTCTGTTTCAAAGATAAAATTATTTAAACTGTGTGGGCATAATAGAAACCAAGTTCAATAATTACAGAGAAACCCTCAGCTGCAAGTGTGGGTGTGTGTGGACACAGACAGCAGAGTGTCCACAGCGGACTTCCTTTTGTTAATTTTGCTTCTTAGAACTTAGAATCTGCAACTGCTCACAGTTTCCATCTAGTTTCCATCTCCTGTCTAAAATGGACACATCAAGAGTTTATGGCAATGTAAAGACATTTAGGTCTCCAGGGTATAAGCAAGCATCATCTCCATCTCTCCCCCCAGGTAAGTGGCTTTATTTAGTCTTTCTGAATTTGCATATTCTAGATATCAGTCTCTCCTGTTATTTTACAGTTGTAAGCAATTGCTCTGGGATGGTGAGATGACTCATTAGGTAAAAGTGCTTGCTGCAGAAACCTGAAGACTAGAGCAAAAGTAGGGGAGGGGGCTTGTTGAAATGGAAGTAAGAAAACCAACAATTTCCAATGCTTTTGCTGGAAAAAGAATCACTTCCTAAAGTTGTTTTCTGATCTCTACACCTACTATAGTATGCACACACCTGTGATAACACAGACAAACACAGACACACACACACACACTCCCACTACTATATCTCACACCTGCAATTATACACAAATAGACAGACACCTATAGCCACAAACACACACTTATACACACACGTACATGCACACACACACACACACACACACACACACACACCTGCAGCCACACATATACACAATACTTGGCCACACACAGACACACATTTACATCACACACCTGCAATCACACACAGATGCACATTTGTACTATCAAACACATACACTCTCTGTCTCTCTCTGTCTCTGTCTCTCTGTATGTCTCTGTCTCTGTCTCTCTCACATACACTAATTAATTAAAAACCTGTTGCTTTTAAGCTGTGGTTCTGTTGGTGGTGATGGTGTAGGACAGCTTGCCTGCAGATAGCTACAACTTCAGAGAGAAAAAGCTCACATATTGCTTTGTATTCAAGTAATCTTTATGAAACATGAACAGGGCTTCACTACTCAGCCTTAGTTCAAAGAACCCTGAAGAAATAATGTTTTACAAATATGAGCATATTATTAGAGTTACTACAAACTTCCTGTAATAGCTTGCCCATTCCAGATCCTGGTACAGAACAGACTCTCTGGCTCAACTCTACTGCAGTTGCACCTCTAGCATTTAGAATTAGGGATAATCAGCCCTCTTTTCTGCCAGAGAGTTTAGTCGTCTTAGTGAAATAATGTGCAAGACTGAGGTAATACTCAAGAGGATAACATGACGTGAGGATTATGAAAAGGGACCAGAAACTGAGGTAGAAAATGTGTCAAATTGTCCTGAGATAGTATTGCACTCTGTGACCCAACTGGACTTACTAATATCAATAACACTGCAACATTTTCAGTGTGACCATTATTCCTATATTGTGAAAAGTATGTCATTATCAATATTAAAGGATTTTGGCTAGGAACCATTACTTTATGAAATGTAAAATCAGGGAAACATCTGAGAATCATTATATCAGCTTCATCTTCATGTCAGGGTCAGGAGAAAGTGGAGACTTTGACAGTGCTAGGAGGATCTGAGTGAGCCAGCCTGATAGAAAGAAGCATGTTCCCTTCTGCTTGTGTTCCTCCTTAGTAAAATTAGGGGAGGGGCATGTTGAAATGGAAGTAAGAAAATAAAGGTTAAGAAGACAATGCAAGTTCCTCAACACTACTGTCCATGATTCCAAATCAAGAAACTAGAAAATTTGTTTTCCCTCATTGTGATTATTTTCCTACAGACATCAGCCTGAATGTGAACCTGAAGGACAAAGTTAGTAGAATAAAGCCAGCGAGGGGCGTGACCCAGTAGTGAAGGAACTGAACCAACCTGTGCCCATTAATGAGATGTCTGAAGCTGTGGGAAATTCACAGCATAGATATTACATCTCTCAGTAAACAAACAAAAAACAAGCAAACAATCAAACACAGAAAGAGGAACACAGACAGTGGCCTGCTTTGTGACCAAATGACAAAAGTTTCCTTTGATGGTAGAATGCATAGAATGTATACAGAGATCATTCATTCATTCATTCATTAAAATATAGCCACCCCACTATGTGTCAGTATTTCTCAAAATGATAAGATCCAGGTTTAGACAAATGTGAACATCTTTTCCTTCTATGGTTTCTATGAATGTGTATATGTGCAATCATGAAACACCTGCATCAGAGACTGCATGATATTGAACAACAGCAAGGAAAACATTTAAACGGAAAGATATTTTGACCTTAGAGACAGCAGCAAACAGAGTCGTCCAGGCAGGCCTTCTGAGAGATAATGCTGAAGTCCAGCCATGAAAGGCACAGGGGATCAAGAGTGAGTATCTGAGAGATGGGTCTTCTAGGAAGCTGGATCTGCAAATACAAAGGGAGAACATGCCTGTGGTGTTGTGGGGGAACACAAATGCCCAGTGTGCTGTGGAGATCACGTCAGGAGGGATGGTGACAGGGGAAAGGGGTTTGGAGACATCCCATAGGTTCAGAACAGCTTGAGGGTAAACCATTGACATGTCTGGACAATGGAGATGACTTACCTTCTGGGGATGCCAAAAAAGGCCTGAGGCAGTTACTTCCACAGAACTAGAGCTCACATGGTCTCCTCAGTGATCAGTGGCTGTTCCCCTCAGTCTAATCTCTCCCAGAACAGCTCCCACAGGGCAGGATGTCTATGCGGTTACTTATATCTTAGTGTGAAGGAATAGTGGTTTCTAGAATCACCCAAATAGGCTTTTGCTTTCAGTTTTACAAAAAAAAGAAAAAAGCATCACTTTGGAGTGGGAAGGAAGACGAGGAAGCATTGCTGGGTATTGAATGGCGCTTTGTAGCAGACACTATGCTTTCAAATTTATAAGAGTTCTTTGATAAATGCTAAAAGTTTATGAAGTAGATAGTTTCCAGTCATTTTACAGATGAAGAAATTTATGGTTTATGAAGGCAGAACCTACTGCCCCCAATATTGTATTATACTGCATTATATTGTGTTATAGTGTGATAAATTTGAACTATAATGTTTCTGAGTACAAGAATTGAGTAAAAGGCATAAAAATAGTGACTGTATGAAGATAAAACTATTTTACAAAACATTTAGAATTTCAAGTGTGGAAAGAGTGAGAAAAGTAAAATAGTGCAGTTACATAAAATGAGAAACATGTGCTTATTAACTGGACTTAGTCACTCTGTGTCACACCAGTGTTCAGAAGAAATTCTAGGCAGGTATAAATATATTGTTCTTATATTCAGTGTGTCTTTGGGGTCCTGGAGGTTGTGTGTGTGTGTGTGTGTGTGTGTGTGTGTGTGTGTGTGTGTGTCCACTTTGCCTCCTTGTCCAGCAGCTCAGCATGTCTTACACAGCAGGAGTCACAATCCATGGTCCTATTTCTTAAAACAAATGCACTGTTTTCTTCCATGGCAGTCCCATGTCACCTCAGACCACACAACATTGTTCACTGTCCACAAAAGACTGCTTGCAGAACTGCTGCATATAAGATATCATTTCCATAAGATCTGATATTTGCACAAGACCTATGTGTGCTTTAGATAATCTCCAGATTAACCACAGTGTCTAAGATGATCTCAGTGCCATACAAATAGCTATTCTAAGTATTTCTCTAGAGATAGTGA
>JAPYYD010007419.1:0-10295 GCA_028551405.1 Uromys caudimaculatus
ATTCGCCATTACAAGATGGCGCTGACTTCCGCTGTCACTCTAGGAAACTTATGGATAGCGCGGGGTGACTCGCCCGAAGCGCTTGCGCATTAAGGGTGTACATGACTAATCACCGCCCACTCCCGGGGCGCGCCAATCAGTGGAGGACACGCTGCCTCAGGGCTATATAAGCAGCGCCATTTTGGGGCCCGGGGTCTTCCTCTTCATGATGCAATAAACGCTTTGCTGCAGAAGGATCCGTGTGTCCGTGTGGGTTCTTGCTGGCGAGACCAAATAGCACGCGGGACACATAGCAGCCATATTTATAATAGCCAGAAGCTGGAAACAACCCAGATATCCCTCATCAGAGGAATGGATACAGAAAATATGGTACATTTACACAACGAAGTACTACTCAGCTATTAAAAACAATGACTTAATGAAATTTGCAGGCAAATGGATGGAACTTGAAAATATCATCCTGAGTGAGGTAACTCAGTCACAAAAGAACGAACATGGTATGTACTTACTGATAAGCGGATATTAGCCCAAAAGGTCAGAATGCCCAAGTTTCACTTAACTGTAACCGCTGGACTGAGAGTGAGGTCCAGATGGAGGAGCTGGAGAAAGGTCTGAAGGAGTTTGTGGAGTTCGCAGCCCCATGGAGGGAGCAACAGTGTCAATGTGCCTGACCCCCCTGGTCGTCCTGAAGTTTGGACCACCAACCTAAGAATACACATATATGGACCCATGGTTCAGACCACATATGAGGCAGAGGATGACCTCGATGGCCATCAGGGAGTGAGGAGAGGTCCCTGGGCCTGAGGGTGTTAGAGGCCCCAGTAAAGGGGAATGTCAAGGTAGGAATAGGGGGATGGGTGGGCGGGTGGTTGGGAGGTGGAATTCCCTCATAGAGGTAGGGATAGGGAGAGGATAGGGGCCTTACAAAGAGGAGATCCAAAAAAGGGGAAGCATTGGAAATGTAAATAAAGTATCAAAAAGGAAAAAAAAGCCGGGCAGTGGTGGCGTATGCCTTTAATCCCAGCACTTGGGAGGCAGAAGCAGGTAGATATCTGAGTTCGAGGCCAGCCTAGTCTACAGAGTGAGTTCCAGTACAGCAAGGGCTACACAGAGAAACCCTGTCTCAAAAAAACAAAAAACAAAAAACAAAAAAAAAAGACCAAAAGTTAATGTTGGGATGTCTCTCTCAATCTTATTCTTCCTTCTTTATATTTTTATCACCTTTAAAAAATAGTATATGTGTGAGCCTTCCTGTGATATAGTGTGTTGGTGAAGGATAGGGGAAAATTGACAAAGTTGGCACTCATATACTGACATGAACATTCGAAAAATAAACTTATTCTAGCAGGCTTGAGTATAGAGCCATCACACTGCCTACTTCCTTATTTTTCTGCGACAATGACTCCCATGGTACGTGTAGTTCATAATTTTGGTGAGACTATCTGACCATGGAGCTTCAGGAAACAATCTGTATTCAATACTTCCTGTATCCAGTGATGTAATTAAAGAAACACTCCTACCATTTTTGAATTTAAAAAGGTTCCGAGAATCTGAACACAGGTCTTCTTATTTGGGCTTAAAGCACTTCATCTACTGAGGAATCTCCTCAGGCCATCTTTGAAATTTAATTCACCACTTTCTACTTATTGAAGCCAAACCTCTTGACTTTCTTTTAAACTGAGAATTTCTACAACATCAATTTTCTCAATTTGATCCTGCTAAAACCACATCAGCTCCCTTTCTTTTTCCCAGAAAATACCTAATTTCCTGTAGGAACTATTCAAGAGGTATTTATATTTAATGTTTTGTTAGTACTTATTAATTGGAAAGAATGGAGCTCTCAGATACAATAGTCAAGCTACAGCTTTATAGAGAGTCTCTGTCACAATTTGGGGGGGGGGAATCAAAGGGAGACTGAGTTTTATGTTCGCTGCATATGTACTAGGGGCCTCATTCCAGCCCTAGTATATCCCCTGGTTGCTGGATAAGTCTATGAGAGTCCCCAGGATTCCAGAATAGTGGACTTGCCTGGTCATTCTGTGGGGTTATTTTACCCTTCAGGGTCTTCAATCCATCCCCCAACTCTTCCATAAGAGTCCCATGATTCCATTCACAGTTTGGTTGTGTATATCTGTATATGTTTCTGTCATGTGCTGGCTTGAATCTCTAAGAGGACAGTTATACTAGGCTCTAGTCTGTAAACAAAACAAGGATTCATTACTAATGTCATGGATTGGTTGCTTACCCATTGGATTCCTCTCTATTTTTGTCATGACAAGTAAGATAATAAAAATGTTTTGTGTAACTAATGATGTTATAAGTTTCTTGAAAATGGATGTGAGTTATATACATAAAGAATAGAAAGAGCAGAAACAGAAGATCAGACAATATTATTTTGCATCAAATATAAAATACTTTTTGTTAATGAATAAAAAAGATGAACAGCATCAGGAGGATAAGAATAATGAATGAGATCGGCATGAACATTCCAAAATGCATGAACAGTGTTCAAGTTCCTTCATAGTTTGTAGGAATACTCAAGCTAAACTCAAGGGCATGTCTATATACAAGGGGGAAATTTGTTTTGTCAAATCACAGATATCCACTTGTCTATGCCTCCTAAAAGCCAAAGTTAACAGGATGTGTCAATACCTGGAGAATCAGTAGTGAGTATTTTTGGAAATAATTGCATAAAAAGATAATATGTGTTTCTATCTACAAATATCTCCATAACAAATCCATACATTTTAAGAAATAGTATCCTCTGTCTTCCTTGGGTCACAAGCCCATTTTACAAGTATTTCCATCTGCCTTTAATGTGCAATGAGTCTTATTTTCCTGTTTCACCTGACTGTTTCCCATCCTCAGGGCTCAGCCCATGCTCTATTTCTTTCTTTTCTGTTTGCATTCCATTTTATGACTTACATGCCATTCTTCTCCTAAGTTCACATTTTTCTCTCAGCTTTTATCTCAGCATCTGTAATAATATTACTTAACATATTTCAAACTTGATAAATCACCAACTGATTTTTTTTCATATTTAGTCTAATGCAGCATATGCTGGCCTTGAAAGTACCAAAGGCAGTCCTAGATGGCATTGAACTTCTGATTTCCATGCATCAAATCTCCTGAGTGATGGCATAGTGGCATGTGTTATCTTCTTTGGTTTTATAAGATACTGGTACCAAACTAGAACTTTGAACATATCAGTCAAACATCCTGCCATCGGAACAATTCTTGGTCCTTGAAGAATTCATTTTCCTCTTCGTGTTCCTCCTCTTCCTTTGAGTGGTGTGTGTGTATGTGTGTGTGTGTGTGTGTGTGTGTGTGTGTGTGTGTGTGTGTGTGTGCTTGTGTGATGTTTGTCTGTTTTTAGGTGTGCTTGCCTTCTTTGTTTTTTTTAAACACATTTATCTATTAGTGTGTATGTGTGCATGTGCATGTGACATAGTATATTGGTGAAAGACAGAGAAAAATTGAGGAAGTTAGTTCTCATCTTCTGACATGTACATTCCAGTGACAAACTTTTTCTAGGTAGGCTTGAGTACACAGCCATCTTACTGTCCATTGCCTTATTTGTCTGGGACAATGTCTCTCATGGTGCCTGTAGCTCATAATCTTGGTGAAACTATCTGGCCATGGAGTTTCAGGAAACACTGTGTTTTCCCTACTTGCTGCACCCAGTGCTGTAATTACAGAAACATACCTATCATTCTTGAATTTTAGGCGGTGCTGAAATCCTGAACACAAGTCTTCTCACTTGAGCTCAAAGTACTTCATCTCCTGAGCCATCTCTTCAAGCACTTTTAAAAATATAATTCACCATTTTTTTAAATTAAACCCAAACCCTGTGAATTTCTTTTACACTGAGAACTTCAAAATCATGTTTCTCAATTTAATCCTGGTAAAACCACATGGGTCCCCTTTCTGTTTCCCAGTAATGGCTAAAATCCAGTACCACCATTCTTTCTACTGAGAAAGTTCACCTTCCATCTACCTCTAGTTCTAACTGCAATGTTGTAAATTCAATGAGAAATTTATTTTTTATGAATTTGTTAGCACTTATTAATTATAAAGAATAGGGGTTCCAGATACCACAGTCAAGCTACAGCCTTGAGAATGCCTCACAGAGAACAATTTGCAAATTTGCTATATATATACTGGAGACCTCATTTCAGCCCTTGCATGTCCCTTGTTTGCTGATTTAGTCTCTGAGAGCTCCAGGTTAGTTGACTCTCTTTGTCCTTCTGTAGGGTATTATTCCCTTCAGGGCCTTCAATCCTTCCCCCAACTCTTCCACAAGAGTCACCAACAAACAATCATATTCCTCTGTGTACATCTGCATATGTTTCAGTCTGGTGCTGGCTAGAGGCTATCAGAGGACAGTTATACTAGGCTCTTGTCTGCAAGCATAACATTATCATAGGTAATGTCAGGGATTGGTTGCATGCCCATGGGATGTGTTTATAACTTGGTCAGTACAAATAAGACAGTAATAATAAAAATACACTGTGTTAATAATGATGTTATACATTTCTTTTTCTTTTTTGCTTTTCTAGTGAAGCTTTGTTTTATTGGCTTTGCATGTTTTTTAACTATCTATCTATCTGTCTATCTATCTATCTATCTATCTATTTATTTATGTATTATTTATTGATTGATTGATTGATTGATTGATTTATAATTTTCAACTCCAGATTTCATACCCCTCCAGGTCTACTCTTCGACTGTTCCACATCCCATTCCTCCCCCCTGCCCCTCTGTCTCCAGGAGGATGTCCCCACCACCATCAACAGCCCCCACCCCGACAGACCTCTAAACTCCCTTGGGGATCTTGTCTCTTGAGAATTAGTTTCTTCAAAATGGATGTGGTTTTGAAGCATAAGAATAGAAAAAGCAGAAACAAAGGATACTCAGACAAAATTCCTATGCATCAAATATAAAATACTTTTTCCTAATGAAAAAGAAAGAGGAACAGAATCAGGAGGTTGAGAATAATAAATGAGATGGTCATAAACATTCCAAAATGCATTAAAAGTGTTCAAGTTTCTTTGCAGTTAAAGTGAATATTAAGAAGCACATATATGTACAAGTGGGAAAATTGTCCTGTCAAATCACAGATATACACTTGTCTTTGCCTCATAAGAGCCAAAGTTAACAGAAGGTGTTAACACATGCAGAATCAGTGGTGAGTATTTATTGGAGATAATTAAATACAAAGATAGTGTGTTTCTATCTTAGAATGTCTCCATAACAAACCCATACATTTTAAGATAGAGTACCCTTTTATCTTTATTGAGTCACAAGCCCATTGTCCAGAGTATGTCCATATGCCTTTAATGTGTTATGAGTCTTAATAACTGTAGGTTCAGTATTTTTTACTATGACAAGATAATTATAATATAGATTTTATTAATTTAAAAGTACATCATAAAATTTGAAAATCTCTTTGTAGACTCGACCTACATGTTGCTTTTCTAAAACTTCTTGCATCCAGGTAATATGTTGCAAAATGTCAAAATATTACTAGAATGAAAGAGCAAATAGAGAAAAATGATACATATGAAAAATTTCAGTTAACCTTGAGGCACAATTTGATTTTGTATCAGCAAATCCTCTAGAGACTGGTGTTAATCCATTTGGGTGGATTTGCTGCAGAGAACAATGTGTCTCCTTTTGTTTTCCAGTACATTCTTTGTAGAAGTTACATGGCATTGTTTGGTAAAGATGCCTTCAATACAACTGTATTTTCAGCCTCTTATCAGCCATAAGTGCCAATACTGAAGATGATGTAGGAGAATGATGTTCAGCTGCATTTATTGACAGCTGAAAGTACTAAAAATGGTGCAGGTGTGTCATATCTCTGTGTGAATAGATAGAGTTGTAAAACCTGAATCCAAAAGAAGCAATGTCACTGCTAAGAGGACCTGGTGACATAATATGATCCTGGGTCATCCTTCACATCCAAAAAAAAAAAAAAAAAAAAGGGGGTATTTTAGAATGGGACATAGAAACCAGAAGTATTACCTTTTTTTTCTTGGCCCCAGGCAAGCCTCTTCCTTACCCAGTATGGGAAATGCCTTCACCTGGGGAAATTTCACAGATTCTGGCTATAACTGCAAAGAGATGTGTCAATTCTGTTTCGATAAATCATCTCAGTCAAAGGTATGGACAAAACCTTTTGTTTTTTCTGCCTGTAGAAGTTCATCCCTTCTTCATATCTCCTTTGGCACAAGGCATGGGGTGTGGCCAGTTTTGATTCCTGCTTTCTAATTTTCAGATTTACTAGAGACAGGAAGGATCTGCTGCCATTACATACAGATGTCTTCTGGAAGTTGAAATTTTAATGTAAACTTTTGTGAGATAATCTCTTCTGAAGGAGAAAGGAAAGATGGCTTCTTCTCAGGTAAATGTATGCACGAGTATGGCACAAGTAGACTGTCCTTACAGAAATATTTTATTTTCAGAACTTTTGAACCTTCCCTATGCTGACTCATATTTAGAGAACTATTTTTTCATCTGATTCTCAGTATTACCTCTTTAAAATTTATGTCACTGGTGAGCAAAAAACAGATTTTTGCGTTTACTGATCTCCTTCATTTTTTTCCAGGATAACTCGTATAAATAATAACATAATTTAAAAATATTTATAATTTTCTGATGTCAAAGATGTGTGTACATGAGACTAAAGATGAATGTATATACTTAATTTCTACTGTGAGTCACTTGGATCATTGTTTTTCTGTGTATAAAGGCCCATGATTCATGAATCTTACATCTGAGAGTCTATTGCAGTAGGTCTCAGCTTTCCTACTGCTGCAACCATTTAATAGTTGTTTTATGTTGTTCTAACCCAAATATGATTTTGTTTTTATTGATACTCCAGGAGGGTAATTTTGGTACTGGTATGAAGCCTGATGTAAATATCTCTGCTTTTTGATGGCTTTGGTGAACACCATTAGATCATTTAGGGGATCATGCCATTTGATCCCCAAACAGGTCACCACCACCAGGTTGAGTATTGCTTGCCTATTGGATATTTTCAGAGAAGTCACAACATTCTATAATTCAGACCTCATTTATCAAATTGTATGTTAGTTATTGTTAGCAGAAGTATTCTATAGTTAACTACCATTTCCTTTGACCAATGGACATGAGGAGATACTGTTTATTTTAATTTCAGGGTCTCTTGACTTTCATGGATGTGGCTATAGAGTTCTCTAAGGAGGAGTGGGACTATCTGGATTCTGCTCAAAGAGCTTTGTACAGAGAGGTCATGTTGGAGAATTACAACAACTTGGTATTTGTGGGTAAGAATACTTTTATTCCATTATTTCAACTTCACTTTAGGGATATCTAAAACTACTATTAATATTTGCATGTGACTTCAATTAGTCTCTCTCTCTCTTATGTTTTTATAGGTGTTGACTACTCTCTGATTTATAGCTAACATGTTATACACCTTTATCTTGATTTTACATTTAACCCGGTGATGAGAAAATCTTATACCCTTTTTGAATAGGCAGTCAGTGGCATATATAAGAGAATGTACTTTGACTTGCACAATTTTCTTTTTTCAATATGGTGCTTTTACAAGGTAATTCAGTATTATAAAATGGATTCATTATGAAGACTCTAAAATACTTTGGAAGGAAGTGGGTATAAAAAAAAATCATTCATGTATCTTTGGCTCTTCCATTTTATCTACATGTTACAATCCTGTGCTAGCACATAGCTACATTCAATGGTGAATCTTTGTGCTCATTTGAATGTACAGGTGATGCTGTTTCAAAACCAGAGTTAGTCATCCATCTTGAACAAAACAAAGGAACAAGGATTGTTGATAGAGATGATAGAGTAAGAAAATAATTAGGTAATCTGAAATGAAATAACATGTCATGTGATAATTGCAAACCCAGGAGTAATCTAGATCTGACGTATGGCTAGAGAAGCTCTATAATAGAAATTATTCCTAAGAATTTCTCTTAGAATAAATAACCAAAGACACAGTATAAAACTGGATGATATATGATTTTTGCCTTACTTTATTTGAATACTGATATTTTGAAATGTACAATGATCTACCTCTTTTATAAAGCAGTAGATTGTTTTGTATTCTAGTTACTGCCATTTTTTTCTGTTGCACATGAATGATCAGTAGTGATCATTTATATTTGAGTTGTTTATTGTTTTATTCCCTTTTTATGATTTTTATAGAGTATATTTAGCTTGTCTTTTTCTCTTTCATCTCCTTGCAGACCATTTTCACTCTCCACATTAACTTAATACCATGATTTCTCTGACTTTTCTGCTTCTCTCTCTCTCTGTCTCTTTCTTTGACTATCTCACTTTCTCTCAAAAGATTAAAAGAGGAACCTTCTGGTTTCCATCTGTGGGTGGAGTCCTCTGCCTGGGCCACCAGGAGTCCATAGCCAATGAGCACCAGAGAAAGCTGCCCTCCCAGGAGCTTGGAAAAGTCATGAGTGTGGTTAAGGGGAGCAACACCTCTCACCCAGACCAGCCCAGATCTGCCAGGATCCAGGGCCTAAGAACCCAGGGGGCAGGAGAAACCTGTGAACCTTCTTGTTTCCATCTGTGGATGGTGACCTCTGCCTGGGTCATCAGGAGTCCATAGCCAATGAGCGCTGAAGAAAGCTACCCTCCCAATAGCTTGGAAAAGCTGTGAGTGGGGTTAAGGGGAGCAACACCTCTCACCCAGACCCACCATGTTCCGGCGAGACCCAGGCACTGAGAACCCGGGGACAGGAGAAACCTCTGAACCTTCCAGTTTCCATCTGTGGGTGGAGACCTCTGACTGGGCTACCAGGGGTCTGTGCCTGGGGACCTCAGTCTGGGCCACAGGGCTCCAGGAGAGAGCGGGTATCCCAAGAGTGCTGACACACCTTTGAGCACAGGCAAAACCATCACTTCTGTTCAAACTCACTGGATCAAGAGGGACCCTTGCAGAGCCATCAGGACATAGGAACCAAGGGACAGCTGGGGACAAGATCCTTCTGATTTCTTTCTGCACCCCAGAGCTGACCCTGTGCCACAGCTCTCCAAACCCAAACCCCTCTCAGAGAGAGCTGGTCTTCAAGAAGTGTTGACATAGAGGCCTGCAGGAGGGGCAAGCCACAACCAGACAGAGTAAGTTCAGCTAACATCAGAGTTAACAAGATGGCAAAAGGCAAGGGAAAGAACATAAGAAACAGAAAGCAAGAAGACTCGACACCATCAGAACCCAGCTCTCCCACAACAGCAAGCCCTAGATACCCCAACACACCAGAAAAGCAAGACTCAGATTTAAAATCATTTCTCATGATGATGATAGAAGACATGAAGAAAGAAATGAATAAGACCCTTAAAGAAATACAAGAGAACAGAGATAAACCTCTAGAAGCCTTTCAAGAGGAAATACAAAAATCCATTAAAGAATTACAAGAAAATACAATCAAACAAGCAGAGTTTCAAGAAAACACAATCAAACAGACAAAGGAAATGCACAAAACTATCCAGGAGCTAAAAATAGAAATAGAACCAATAAAGAAATCGCGAAGGTAGACAACCCTGGAGTTAGAAAACCTAGGAAAGAGATCAGGAACCATTGATGTAAGCATCACCAACATAATACAAGAAATAGAAGAGAGAATCTCAGGAGCAGAAGATACCATAGATAACATCGACACAACAGTAAAAGAAAATGCAAATGCAAAAAGCTTCTAACTCAAAACATCCATGAAATCCAGGACACAATGAGAAGACAGAACCTAAGGATAATAGGCATAGAAGAGAGTGAAGATTCCCAACTTAAAGGACCAGCAAATATCTTCAACAAAATTATAGAGGAAAATTTCTCTAACCTAAAGAAAGAGATGAACATAAATATACAAGAAACTTACAGAACTCCAAACAGATTGGACCAGAAAAGAAATTCATCCCATCACATTATAGTGAAAGAACCAAATACACAAAACAAAGAAAGAATATTAAAAGCAGTAAGGGAAAAAGATCAAGTAACATATAAAGGCAGACCTATCAGAATTACACCTGACTTCTCACCAAAGACTATGAAAGCTAGAAGATCCTAGGCAGAACTCATACAGACCCTAAGAGAACACAATTGCCAAACTAGGCTGCTATACCCAGCAAAACTATCAATTACCATAGATGGAGAAACCAAAATATTCTATGACAAAACCAAATTTACACAATATTTTTTCACAAACCCTACCCTAAAAAGGATAATAGATGGTAAATGTCAACTCAACGAGGGAAACCACACTCTAGAAAACACA
>JAPYYD010007420.1:0-10295 GCA_028551405.1 Uromys caudimaculatus
ACATTCTCAGAAGGGAGGGTAAAACAATTTCCCAGGATTTATGGGTACATAGAGTTCAGATACAGTTTAACTATGAGCCCTGAGGTTTGGGGGACTCACCTGCTATTGTTAACTGGGTTAGCCAGAAGGCAAATGGAAAATTTTTTAGCCAGCTTCCTTATTCCTTCAAGTGTTGTGCCAAATCAGAAACCATACAAACGAGGTTTTAAGACTTTAGAATATATCTTGTTTCTCAAAGATTTTGTCCCAAAGTAATCCAACTTTTAATTAAAAAGTGTGATATTTCAATCATAATAAAACAACACCAAAGACATTCTAGAGTTTGATTTTCATCAGCTATTTTCTAAAACAGACAAAATGTACTCACGTCTCTGATCTTGCTTTTATAGTACTTAGATAAATTTGCTTTAATATTTATTATTTTTGAACTTTTTACATTCAAGTCTTTTTTCTTATTCAAGTCTTATTTATTCAAGTTTTTGTTCTTTGTTGTTTTGGAGATAACCCGATATATGTGGATTAAATAGATGCACCAACAGTGGGGGAAGCAAAGGTTGCCTCAGTGGTATTTGGCATGGTATTCTATTCTCGTCAACATCTGTGCTCTCTCCAGGCAGGGGAGAAGAAAGCCATCTAAGCATAACCTTTGCTTGAGTTTAAGAACTAGAGTAGTTTTAGAAGAAAATGTTTGTTTCAGTTGTAAATGTTTGTGCCCCAAACCGACGTCACAACACTCATTTCCTATCATGACATATATGTCGGACATTATTAAAAATTATTTAGACTGTGCCCACACGTTGCTTTGGATGATGTCTCCATTTTCTTTGTAAGCATTTGTATAAAAATGCCTCAACTACTGCTTATCAAAACTTAAATATACCCTTTTCTTTTAACGTAAGGTGTCCTCGTATTTGGATGATTTAAAACAATGATACCATTCCTTATTGACAGGTAAAGCAGCCCTGCTAGAGGATATGACTCTCTTATATATTCATGAGTCCAAAGAAACCATCCTCTGCTTTTTGTTTCTCTCCCATAGAATATACAGTCTTCTCTTAGATACTGTGAATTTTAAAAATAAACCTAAAAGTTCACGGCAATTTAAGAATGACTCGTAGTCAAATAAGTGTGCACCAGCCACTGAGCAAGCCTCACCTACCTTACCACTTAAGAAGCACAACCCCCTTCAGAGAAAGTCCCTTACTCCCTCACAGAGAACTGACTGTAGAGCATCCTCCATCCAGCAGCCTGTAGTCTTAGGCCACTAACAGGATAGTCCACATCGAAGAGCTAAGTAAATCAATCCCAAGCTGTTTTGGACAGAATTGAGAATAGCTACTCCCATAGATATTCTTCCATACAGAAGCCTGAGGTAAATGTAGTGTCTCAGCCCAAAAGTCCATTTTTCTAATGTATCTGTTAATAAAGGAGAAGTAACCCCCCCTAGCAATCCCACAAAATTTCAAGTTTGAGGCCTACTAGGAACACATATAGTTTTATCTCTGAGCAGCCCTTGATCATGTGGTTTCATAGATTTTATTTTATATTTTTAATATTATTTATTTTTATTTCATATGCATTGGTGCTTTATCTGCGTGTATGTCTATATGAGGGTGTCATATCCCTCGGAACTGGAGATAGTTCAGTTGTGAGCTGCCATGTAGATGCTGAGAATTGAACCTGGGTCCTGTGGAAGAGCAGCCAGGGCTCTTAACAACTGAGCCATTTCTCTAGCCCCTTTATTTTAATTTTTTAAAAACAATTATTTATTTTATGTATGAGTACACTGTTGCTGTCTTCAGATACACCAGAAGAGGGCATCAGATCCCATTACTGATGGTTGTGAGCCACCATGTGGTTGCTGGGAATTGAACTCAGGATCTTTGCAAGGGCAGTCAGTGCTCTTAATCTCTGAGCCATCTCTCCAGCCCTTATTTTAATTTTTTAATAGTTTCAAGATAGTCAATCTACCTTTTGCTATTTCATACACACAGGAAATGGAGATCCCACTGATTTCTGGTAGTTGCTTTGTCGCCCCCTCTCCCCCAGATCTTTGTGTAATCCTACCTGATTGTATGTATCATCTTTTTCTGTAATGATGGCTTAAGTTTGCTATGTGCTTTGGAAAAACTTGCATAGGTGTTCATGAGCAATGATGGCCTGTTCTTATGATGCTTGCAGCTTTATTTTAGGTAAAATACTGACTTCATAAGTTACTGACTTCATAAACTTGGAAATATTTTCTCTTTTTCTAGTTTCTCGAAGAAGTTATATAGAATTCACATTATTTTATTTTTTAAGGCTAGAAATACTTCCCTAGTGAACATATCTGAACCAGTGTTATCTTTGTAAGAAGATTTTCTTTTTCTGAGAATTCGGTATAGTTACAGACATAGAACTATCTGGGTTTCCCCCCTCTGGAGTAAGGATGGATACTGTGAATTAAAGTTCGTGGAAAGAACCATGTCCTATGGAGTCTTCTGCAAGGCTGATTGAGTGCTAAGATCTTCAATGGCTGTGGAGAGCTTGGAATATTGCAGATTCAGGGTCTAGTTATAATTTATCTTGTTCTTTTATTTTTAGGCTTCTTCATGGCCACTCCTTGCCCACCTCCACGTCTCAACTGACACTCTGTGACTAACAGGTAAAAGCTTTCAGAATGCATTGCATTACCAGATTGCTGCTTCAACCAACTGAAAGGCTAAGAACACCATTAGCCAGCATCTGAGACCTACTGCAGAGCTTTCCCTGTTAGCTTTAGCTATCTACTGATTGTTTCCAGCAATGAATTTGAAAAGTGCCTTGACTTATTACTTTCTTCGATTTGTTACTATAAAGCTTTATCAAACTGCTACCACACTGGGACATGGAATTAGGGATAACTCAAATGTGTTCTTGGGCCATGGCCACTCCTATTTGGCTCCAGAATAAACTATTTCTTATTCCCTTTGAGGTAACTGCTGTGTTTACATGCACACACACACACACACACACACACACACACACACACACACACACACACATTTTGTTTTGACAAACTGGTCTAATGGATTAATAGTTTGAAGGAGTAGAAGCAGCTAGCAGACCTTTGTGGTAATTCTAAAGATGGTAGCATTGTAAACGAGAGCGGCGATATGGTGAAGCAGAGGAGTTGGGGTTGTGAATGGGTTTTGGGTATAGAGGATAAACTTTAAGATCACAGTGGGGTTAGACTACCTCCTACAAATTACTTATCATATATGTCTTTGTCCTGTTTTCCAACCAGAGAAAATGTTGTTTTGAAGTCGAGCAGCAAACCTTGCTTAATTGTATTTGATACTTTTGCAAAGCTGTGACCAAAAAATAACTAAGAGGACAAATTAAAGGAAGCGAGGTTTATTTGGGCTCTCCTTAAAAGATGCAATGCATTCTGGTGGGATAAGCACAGTAGAGTAGTCAACATCAGGGCTGATAAGAAGCGTAGTTGGGAATACAGGAAGGAATCAGGGCTAGATAAGGCCACAAGGATGTGCTCACAGGAGTCCACTTGCTTGTTTCTAGAACTTCACCAAGTAGTGTCCCTATATAGGGACAAATATTCAACATATAGACCTGTGGAGGGAATTCCATATTACAATCATAAAATGAGAGTCTTCTGTGGAAGAGCTCAGCCTGAGAGCTCTGGCCATAGGCAGGCTGAAGGCTCCAACCTCAGGGCTGATGAAATGTGCACACACGTGCACATACTCAGTGCTTGGTGTTGCTGATTTCAGTTAAATAGACTTTCTAATTTTAATTTACATAACATTAACACTTTTCCTGGAGAAGCCACAATTTGTAGAGACTTTTCCTTACTGTCCTCATGCAATTAAAAAACTCCTACAGGGCATTCATTCACACTTGTGAAAGTGCTAGGCTGTGCTTCATACCCTTTCATTTGCACTGCTTCTGATCTTCCCTCTCTAATTAAAAAGGGGACCTAGGGTAATAGAAACAGTGCTTTTTGCCTCGCTGTTCTTGGTTGTTTTGTCTGGTTGTCTCAAAGTAAAAGAAGGATACAATTTCCTCCTGGCCTGGCTCTCAAAAGGCTGAAAAGTTCACTGTTTGGACCATCTTTTGTGGAACTTTCAGTTCAGCTTCTATTACCTGTTACCCTGCTTTACTACATACGGCCACTAAGGATGTCTCAGTCCCTTTGTGAGGAAGGCAGGATTTAAATTAGGTCTTGGAATAGGGAAATGATTTTAGTATGAGGAGAAAATATAGCTTGTTATGCCTAGTTAAGAGAAAAACATGTCAGTGAACTCAGATGGGGAGAATGTCAGGAATATTTTCCTGGCAATGCAGTGACTAGCTTTGTTGAGTAGCAGTGATGGGTGGCTAATATTGGTTGATAATGACACACCTGTAAGATGAGACCCTGACCAAGGAATCGCCTCCATCAGATTGACTTGTAGGCATGTCTATAAGTCATTTTCTTTATTACAATTTATGTGGGTGGTGGCACCACCCCTAGGCAGATGGTCCTGGGTCATATAAGACACCAAACTGAACAAGCCGTGGGGAGCAAGCCAGTAAACAGTATTCATCTGTGGTTTCTGTTTCACTCTCCTGCCTTGAGTTCCTGACATGGCTTCCCTTGATGATGTACTCTAACCTATAAGCTAAAATAGGCCTTGTCTATCCCAAGTTGCTTTTGGATATGGCGTTTATCCCAGCAACAGAGAAGCAAACAAACAGAAATTGGTACCAGGAGCGTGGGTGTGAAGGCCATGACCATGTTGGTTTGGGAAAATATTGTGGAACGAATTTGGAATTTTGGGCTTCCAGAGCTTCAGTGCTCAGAACATGACATACTCTTCAGCAGTGGCTTGGAAGATAAGGATGCTAAAAAAAGTGTAGACAATGCAAGCCTGGTTTGTAAAGTGCCGGAGGCAAGATTTTAAAATAAATGTTTTGTTTTTGAGATTATAAGTATATAATTTTCTTTTCCCCTTTCTTTCCTTCAAATCCTCCCATGTACCACTGCTGCTTTCTTTCAAATTCATGGTTTCAACATATATTTCTAAATACACACAAAAATAACATATATATCTTATATATTATGTTATCTTAGGTATATGTTAGATATATATGTATAGTATATAACATATAACACAGAACACATGCATGTATGTATATGTATATAACACATACATGTATATGTATATAATATATGTACACATACATGACACACATATGTATATAAAATATGCATATATAACACGATATATTTATAATTTATATATATACAACATATATGTCCTATTTGTATATATTTTATATGACATATGTGTTATATACAGGGCATATATATTCCTAAATTATATGTAATATACTTTCTTAAATATATGTTGATATTCCTAAATACAACCTGCTTAGTCTGTATAATGTTATTTGTGTGTACGTTTTCAGGGCTAACTTCTAGGTGCTAGATGATCACGTGTTGTGCTCTTCTCTGGGGAAGACTGTTTTTCCCATTCTTACTTTTCCTTAGTTGCCTGGAGTTCTCTGTATAGGGCCAAGGCCTTGTGAGATTTCCCTCTTCCATGTTAGAGTGACTGTTGGTGTTGGACCTGTTTTACTCTTGCTTACACAGCCATACTGGTGAGTGAGACTTTGTGGATGTAGTTTCTGACATTTCTAGGAGACACAATCTCACAGGAAATTCCATTACTCATTCCTCTGAGTCTTAAAAATCTTCCTGTCTGCTCTTCCACAATGTTCTCTGAGTCTTAGATGCAGAAGTCATATTGTATATATATATATCCACTGGCACTGGGCTTCACAACTCTGGATTTTGAATGGTGTGATTTTCTGTAGTGGTCTCCATTTGTTGCAAAGAAAAGATTCCTTGTTGGGGTGTGAGAACTATACTTATCTCTGGAAATACTTAGGGAGTACTTAGGGATCATGGTAGTTTAGTAAAGTGGCCACTGTAGATTTTGAAACCTCCAAGATCTATGACTTCATTAGTCCAAGGTAGTTGGCTAGGTTTCCTATACCAGGCAAGATTTTGCTCTTATTGGGAGGGTCTTTGGTCCAGTTAAAGGGATGTTGGTTACCGTAATGGTCGGATATACTATTGACCCTCAAGGTTCATGTACCATGTTGCTTGTTGCGGTTCGTAGGAGTCATAGCTGGGTAGGACTGCTGTTGCTTCCTCCTTTTGGAAGCTTGCATGGCACCCTCTGGGATTTTGTTAGATGGTCAATGGTTGTTTGAGGAAGTATTGCCAGCCCGGAGGGGAAAATTTAATTTCAATTATACATGTATATTTATGTACTGACTTATATGTATTATGGATACTGTTAGGGAGTGTGTTAATAATATGATTTTTATGATGTTTCCAGACATTCTTACTGTTATTTTACTCTCCCTCCTTCTTCAGTATTTATCTCCCTTTTGTCTCCCTAATTAGAGATTTGGATTTTCCTCATTTTCTCCTTCAGATTACCCAGCCTTGCTATTCTCCTTTTATTCTACCCTCCCCCCCCCCCCCGCAATGGTTCCCTTTTAACTTTTTCATTTGTGAAGATTTGGAGCGAGGACCCTCAGATGAGAGAAAACACGTGATATTTGTCTTTTTGGTCTGGGTTAGCTCATTCAGTATGATCTTTGGTAGTTTGGAGGGAAGTTTGGGGGTCCTTATCAGTCTCATTCATGTGATATACTGACTTCTGAAATCTGCTGACGTGAAACTTTTGCCTTAATTGGATAATAGATGCTGGTCAGCTGGTGCTGAAGAATCATCTGTGATTAATAAGATACTGAAAGGATTAAATTAGCCAGAGCCAGTGATTCCATGACATGCAGCAAACTGGCAGTTTGGGAGACTAGGCCAAAGTTTCTGTTTCCCAGAAATGAGAACCCGGATCCAGGAACCTGTGGTCAGCTAACCACAGCCTCAGGCAGCCAATTCGAGGACACCTTGTCATCTGGTCTTTCTGTCTCTGTCTCTCTGTCTGTCTCTGTCTCTCTGTCTGTCTCTGTCTCTCTCTGTCTCTCTCTCTCTCTCTCTCTGTATGTGTGTGTGTTGTGGATGGAATAGCTAGAGAAGTGGACTGCCCATGAGTTGGTCCCAAAGCTTTTTGTACTGTTGGATTTCAGTTTTCCTATAATCTGATTGTAACTCTTGTTTTTCCTCCTGTTAGGGTAGTAAAGAATATAACTTATTTTTGATTTTATAGGTGACTTTGGATTTTAAAGAGAAATTAGACTTTAAAATGATAAATTTTTAATGACTATAAGAGTTTAACATTGTAGTGTATTTTAGTATGTTATGTTATCAACATAACATCTTAAGGACAAACAAAAAAAGAAGGGTTATAGTTTAACACTGGTATGTTTATATGTTAAGTTAACAAGGGATGGGCTTGTAATACCTAATCTTGGTTGTTAATTTGACACACGTGGGAAAAGGGAACTTCCATCAGACTGACCATAAGGCATATCTATTGGGCGTTTCCTTGATTGCTAATTTATATAGAAGGATCTAATATACTGTGGGTAGTGCTATCTCTGAGCAGGTGTGCCTGGGCTATATGAGAATGGTAACTGGACTGGCAGTGGTGGTGCACGCCTTTAATCCCAGCACTTGGGAGGCAGAGGCAGGTGGATTTCTGAGCTCGAGGCCAGCCTGATCTACAGAATGAGTTCCAGAAGAGCCAGGGCTACACACACACACAAAAGAATGATAACTGAGAAAGCTATGGGGAGCAAACCAGTTAGCAATATTTCTCTGTTGTTAATGTTTTAGGCTTTTGCATTGAGTTCCTGACTTCCATAGATAATGCATGAAAACTAAAAGTCAAATTAAGTCCGTTGCTTCTCAGATTGCATTTGATTATAGTGTTTATCACAGCAACAGAGAAGCAAGCTAGAACAGCATACATGTAATTTTTTTATTACTGCCAGATTGTTTCCTGAAGTTGTGCCTGTGGTAGGTTGAATATGCTTGGCCCAGGGAGTGACACTATTAGGAGGTTTGGCATTGAACTCATATATCTACTTGCCTTTGTCTCCTGAGATTAAAGATGTGTACCACAATGCCTAGGCCTAAAGTTTTCATGGCCACTATTCCTCAATATCCTGATCAAAAGCCTGTGTCTTCCAGCCTCAAGATTTGGATTATAGTTGTACTCTTCATTTCTGGATTGTAGTTAATTTCAGATTAAAAGTCCAAATGAAAACAATAACTAAGTCCCTTGTTCAGCTGAAAAAGCATAAACAATAAGCTTATTTGGGTGGGATCTTGCTCTGAGATCACTATTCCTGGGGCAAAGCATTTTCACTGCTGTAAAGAGACACCATGACCAAGGCAACTCTTATAAACAACATTTAACTGGACCTGGTTTACTAGTTCTGAGGTTCAGTCTATGGTGAGTAGCAGCATCCAAGCAGTCATGGCACTGGAGAAGCTGAGAGTTTTACATATCATTCCAAACAGGAGAAAACTCTTCAACAGGTCCAGGCTGCTGTACAGGCTGCTCTACCACTTGGACCATATGATCCAGAAGACCTGATGGTATTTGAGGTGCCAGTGGTAGATAGAGATGCTGTTTAGAGCCTTTGGCAGGCCCGTATAGGTGAATCACAGAAGAGACCTTTGGGATTTGGAGCAAAGCTTTACCATCATCTGCAGACAACTATTCTCCCTTTGAAAAACAGCTCTTGGCCTGCTATTGGGCCTTAGTGGAAACTGAACGTTTGACAATAGGACACCAAGTTACCATGTGACATGAACTGCCCATCATGAGCTGGGTGTTATCAGACCCATCAGTTATAAAGTAGGACATGCACCACAGCAGTCTATTATCAAAGAAAGTACAACTGTGATCCACCAGATCTGGAGGTTGGAAGACACAGGCTTTTGATCTGGATCTTGAGAAAAGATGACCATGAACAGCCTAGCCCCAGGCAGGGTGGCACACACTTTTAATCTCAGTAGACAAAGGCAAGCAGAACTCTGAGTTCAAGGCCACACCTCCTCATAGTGCCACTCCCTGGGCCAAGCATATTCAAACCACCACATTGCTATTTTCCATTTTAACTGGCTGTGTGTGGGCTAGCTTCTTACTATTCTTTTTCAATTATTGGATAGGAAGTTCTTTAAATTTCTATTCTAATATGTATTCTAATGGTATCTTGTGGTTGTCCTTTAAAATTTGAATCTTTTCATGTGTTTATTTTCTCTGTATATTGTTTTTGACTCTCTGCTTAATTGACTCTTTTCCAGGGCTTCAAGCACATGACGCCACTATCACTGTATATCTCCAAGCCATTTTGTATATTTTTATTGTTGTTTATTTTCTCATTGTTGAGTTTGAATGGCCTTTGTGCATTGTGAATACAAATCCTTTCTTAAAAATTCTGTAATACTGCTGATTTGCAACATCTTTTAGCAATGTTTCATTAGAGCAAATTTTTAATTAAATGTATTTATTTTTGTGTATATGTGTGTATGTGCTTCTGCACCCCATTTATGCTATGGCATGTGTGCAGAAGTCATCCTTGGTTACAAAGCGAGTTCAAGGTAATCCTGTTATATTTGAGACCCTGTATAAACAATAAATGGCCAGACATTTGCTTACTTCAAGAGGGAGAAAGCAAAAGTTTTACCTTATCATTTTTCTACAACTTTTATACACAATATATGTAATTTTAAAATTGTAAGTTCAGAGTATCTATTATTAAAAATACAAAAAATTTGAGATTATTCTTGAAATCTTAGAGTACTTGTATAGACTGATTGAGCATCCCCCAACCTAACATTTTGAAGTTCAGATACTGGGTTTCTAGTTAGAGGTACTCAGCCTATGGTTTCCAGAATTTAAACTTAAAAAATTTCAGGTAAGGTACAGAACTTCTAATTCTCCTTAAAAAACTGGGAGAGCTAGGAATACATCCCTCACTTAGTGATGCGCTCCTCTGAATGGAGTTATGCTATGAAATGCCTGCCCCCCGGGAAGCCTCAGTTGGAAGGATGGCTTTAGTTACTGTGTTTTACACAAGGATAGAGTTGACTAATCTGGAGAAGGTTTTGAAGTATTTAATTCTAGGAAGTAATGATTGACTTTGCTGTGGGTGCTTCACCTTGTTCTGGTGAACACATCAAATGCCACCTCAGAACTACTACAAAGGCCTATACTCAACAAAACTGTAAAATCTGGATGAAATGGACAATTTCCTAGACAGATATCAAATACCAAAGCTAATCCAAGATCAGATAGACCATCTAAACAGTCCCATAATGCCTAAAGAAATAGAGGCAGTCA
>JAPYYD010007421.1:0-10294 GCA_028551405.1 Uromys caudimaculatus
TTTAAAGGCTTCTAGTTGTTTATCTCTGTTCTCTTGTATTTCTTTAAGGGTGTTATTCATTTCTTTCTTCACGTCTTCTATCATCATCATGAGAAATGATTTAAAATCTGAGTCTTGCTTTTCTGGTGTGTTGGGGTATCCAGGGCTTGCTGTGGTGGGAGAGCTGGGTTCTGATGATGCCAAGTAGCCTTGGTTTCTGTTCCTTATGTTCTTACCCTTGCCTTTTCCCATCTTGTTAACTCTGATGTTAGCTGATCTTACTCTCTCTATTTGTGGCTTGCCCCTCCTGCAGGCCTCTGTGTCAATACTCCTTGAAGACCAGCTCTCTCTGAGAGATGTTTGGGTTTGGAGAACTGTGGCTCAGTGTCTGCTCTGGGGTGCAGACAGAAATCAGAAGGATCTTGTCCCCAGCTGTCCCTTGGTTCCTATGTCCTGATGGCTCTGCAGGGGTCCCTCTTGATCCAGTGAGTTTGAACAGAAGTGGTGGTTTTGCCTGTGCTCAAAGGTGTGTCAGCACTCCTGGGATACCAGCTCTCTCCTGGAGCCCTGTGGCCCAGGCTGAGGTCCCCAGGCACAGATCCCTCATGGCCCAGGCAGAGGTCTCCACCCACAGATGGAACTGGAAGGTTCAGAGGTTTCCTGTCCAGGAGTTTTCCTCAGGCTCTGTATCCCGCTGGTTCCGGGCAGGTCTCAGTGAGCAGTGTTCTTCCCCTAAACCCTACTCACTGCTTTTCCATGCTCCTGGGAGGGTAGCTTTCTCTTGGCGCTCCTTGGCTGTGGACTCCTGGTGGCCCAGGCAGAGATCTCCACCCAAATCAGGCCTTCTCTTTAGGGTACTTGATATACCTGATAATACTCCATTGGAGAAAATTGATTTTCCATTTCATATTGGGTATTAATTCTAAATACTTTCTTGGTTAGAGTGTGACTTGCTTACAATTTTCCTTTTTTATGCTGAGATTTTTTTCTGTTTACTTTTGGTGTTTGTTTGTTTTTGAACCTGTGCGGGGCTTGTGAACACGGTTATAGTCTCTTTGAGTTCATATGTGTATCAGGCCTGTGGTGTCTCAAAGACTCTATTTCTTTGGAGCCAACCAACACCTCTGGCTCTTCCAATCTTTTTGTATCCTCATCTGCATAGATCCCTGAGCCTTTAAGGGGAGGGGTTTTATAAACACATCCTATTTTGGGATGAGTCCTCCAGAGTTGTTCACTTTGTGAATTGTCCAGTTGTGGGTCTCGTGTTTGTATTATCAATTGCAACAATGCATTTTCTGATGATGGTTGAATGGTACTTACTTAGATCTATGGGTATAGCAGTATTTTTTAGTAGCCATTTTATTGCTATGTTCCTTTACCAGAATGATAATAGTTTTTCCCAGGACTGGTGACTTACTTAGTCTCAAGTCTTGGTCACTTTAATTTGGCATTGTTAGGTATGGGCTCCATCTTATAGAGTGGTCCTTAAATCCACTTGTCTTAGTTAAGGTTTCTATTGTGCAAGGAAACACCATGACCAAAGAGCAAGTTGGGGAGGAAAGTGTTTACTTGGCTTATACTTGCACATTGCTATTCATCACTAATCGAAATCAGGACCAGAACTCAAGCAGGGCAGGAACCTGGAGGCAAGAGCTGATTTAGAGACCATGGAGGAGCATTGTTGACTGGCTTGCTTAGCCTGCTTTCTTGCAGAATCTGGGACCACCAATCCAGTGGTAGTCCTACCCACAATTGTGTGGGCCCTCTGCCATTGATCATTAATTAAGAAAATGCCTTACAGCTGGATCTTATGAAGGCATTTTCTCAATTGAGGCTCATTCCTATTTGATGACTTTAGCCTGTGTCAAGCTGACATAAAATGAGCCAGTACACCAATTTAGAAAAGTGGACATTTGTGCCACTATGGGACTAGTAAAAATTTCAGACCAGTAGGCAACTGTTGTAGGTCATTGGATTTGCAGATGGGTCATTTTTATGATTAAGTTTCTCCTCCTATAACAAGAAAAGTAAATTCAATCACCATGAAAGTTAGTCAGTAGAGGTCAAACTTCTAGTTGGGCACTTGCTTAAGTTTTCTATATTCAATAGCATAAGAAAGAGATGTCTTCATTAATAGGGCCTTACCATCAGGCTTTGGAGGACAACCAATAACCTCTGCAGTAGGCTGTGATATTAAGGTGGTATATGAGATTTCTTTGGCAAATGGCTCAACAAAATGTAATCCATTCCCAGCACTGAATATTTTACTTGGTTACATAAGATAATTTAGTTGGATCACTGTCTCCTGCCATTATATAGTGTGCCCATTTAAATGCCTTTTATATGTGTATATATTTAGGAAGCTTCTACAGTAGTAGGTTTCCATAGAACTTTCCAAAATCTTTGGCATTAGTTGCCTCTCTTTTACCTTCCTCTCTTACCCTCTCTTAATGTAATTCTCCCATCCCAGTTTCCCTTTTATAACTGTATTCTATTTCACCTTTCTTAAAAAATCCTCTCCTCCAATCTGGACCTAAACTAAACTCTGAACTCTGTGGTTGTTCTAATTGAAACATACATAGCTAAAGTTTAAAAACAAATGATCACATATAAGGGATAACATGTGATATTTATCTTTTTGTATATGGGTTACCTCACACAAGATAATTATTTCTAGTTTAATCCATTCACCTGCAAACTTCATAATTTCATTTTTTAAAAAAAGCTGAATAATATGCCATTGCATATTATCCCATTGCATAAATGAACTACATGTTCTTTATCCATTCATTAGCTGGTGGTCACCTACAAATTTTCTAATTTGGGGATATTATGACTAGAACAGCAAACATCATAACAGACCAACTATCTCTATAGTAAGATATAGAGCCCTTTGGGTATAAGTACTCTTTGCCCTCTTTGCCCAATAGTAGTTGTTTTAGTTAGGGTTTTATTGATGTGAAGAGACACCATAACCATGGCACCTCTTACAAAGCTATATATATATATATATACACATGGGACTGGCTTATAGTTTTAAGGTTTAGTCCATTATCATCATGACAGGAAACAAGGCAGTGTGCAGGCAGTCATAGTGCTGGAGAAGCTGCTAAGAATATCCAGATTGGCAGGCAGCTGAGAGAGAAAGAGAGAGAAAGAGAGAGAGAGAGAGAGAGAGAGAGAGAGAGAGAGAGAGAGAGAGAGAGAGAGAGATGGCTACCTCAAGTGACATACTTCCTCCAGTAGCTACACCTACTTTATAACAAGGATACACCTCCTAAGAATGCCAATCCCTCATGACCAAGCATTCAAATATATGAGCCTCTGGAGGTCATTTCTTATCAAACTACTACATTCCACTCCCTGGCCCCCATAGGCTCGTATCCATATCCTAATGCAGAAATGCATTCAGTCTGACTTCAAAAGTCCCCATAGTCTGTACTAGAAACAACACTGCTTAAATGCCCAAAGTTTCTTCTGAGACTCATGGGACTCTCTTACTCTGTAGCCTCCTGTAAAATCAAAATGAAAAAAGCAGATCACATACTTCCAACATGCAATAGCACAGACTATATATTACTGTCTTAGGGTTTTACTGCTGTGAACAGATACGGTGACCAAGACAACTCTTATAAGGACAACATTGAATTGGGGCTGGCTTACAGGTTCAGAAGTTCAGTCCATTATCATCAAGGCAGGAGCATGACAATTGCCAGGCAGGCATGACACTGGAGACAGACCTGAGTGTTCTACATCTTGTTCTGAAGGGAACCAGGAGATGACTGGCATCCTCAGGCAGCTAGGAGGAAGCTCTCAAAGCCCACACCTACAGTGACACACTTCCTCCAACAAGCCCACACCTACTCCAACAAGCCCACACCTACTCTAACAAGCCCACACCTATTCCAACAAGGCCACTCCTCTAAATAGTGCCATTCCTTGGCCCAAGCATATTCAAACCACCACAATTATCATTACAAAAGAGGGGATAGGTGACAAAGTGAGGAAATATTGAAAACCACTGGGGCAAACATCAAATTCTGGATCACATGTCTGATGTCAAATGGCTCTTTAGATCTCCCTTTACTTTCAGCTTTGTTGACTGCAACACACATTTTTTTTTCTCTTGGGATGGTTCCATACTCTGTTAGGGGCAGGTATCCCATAACTCTAGCATCTCCAACATCTTTTGGGTCTCCAACACAATCCAGGCTTCACCTTCACGCTTCATAAAATGACTTCTCTGGACATCCATATGGGGACATCCCTGACAAATGCCTGGCCCTCATTCAATTTACCATCATGTTTTTCTTTAAACTTTTATCTCTTTAAGCCCTGAACTTGACTCCATTACATTTCTTGGTGCTCATTTTCTCCCCAAACTGTACATTTTGAATTTTTCCTTGCTCAGTTTGCTTCTTTACATTATTAAATGTGGCCACTAATAACAAGGAATAACCAGCAATACATTCAAACCTAGGCTATCTGGAAATCTCCTCTTTTCAAAGCATAATTCATAATTCTCCAATTTAACCTCAGGCAGATGTTTTTGTACAATGGCAGAATACAGCCACATTCTTTACCAAAATATCATGATATCAGTCTCTAGGCCACATACTAACATTCTTCTCCTCCAAAACCTCTTAAGTCTGGTCCTAACAGTTTAAATCACCCTCATCACCACAGTCTTCCATGTTCCTACTAGTATGATCCATTAAGCATTCAACTGCTCTCCTAATTGAAATTCCCAAAGTCCACATTCCTCCAAACAGTAGTAAGGTCAGGCCTATCACAGCAATACCCCAACTCCTAGTGCTAATTCCTGTGTTAATTAGTGTTCTATTGCTGTTAAGTGATACAGGACTATGACAACTCTTCCAAAAGAGAACATTTAATTGAGGCTGGCAAATAGTTTCAGAGGTTTAGTCCATTATCATGGGAGTAGGGCATGGTGGCAGGCAGGCAGACATGATACTGGAGAAGTAGCAGGAAGTTCTAGATCTGGATGTGCCAGCAGAAGAAAAGAGAGATACTGAACTTTGAGAATTTGAAAACTTAAAACCCACCCCCAGTGACAGAGTTCTTCCAACAAGTCCACACCAACTCCAACAAGGTCAAACTTCCACTCCCTGGTGACCAAGCATTCAAATCTATGAGTCCATGAGGGCCATTCCTATTCATACCACTATAGTGGTATAGCTAGATCTTGAGATAGATCAACTTGTAACATTTTTGGTACCCACACACTGATTTCCATAGTGGCTGTACCAGTTTGCAATTCTACCAGGAATAAATAAGTGTTCCCTACTTTTTGAGTCTTTGCCAGAATGGACTTTCATTTGTTGTTTTATACCTTGACCATTCTTACTGGAATAAGATGAAATCTTAAAGTAGTTTAAATTTGCATTTCTTGACATAAGGAGGGTGAACATTTAAAACAGTGTTTCGTAGCCATTTGTGTTATCTTTTGAGAACTCTGTTTAGTTATTAAATAGGTCATTTTGGTTTTGATTTTCAATTTTGTAAAGTTCTTTGTATATTCTAAGTATTAACCCTCTATCTAATGCATAATTGGTAAAGATTTTATTTTCTCATTCTCTAAGCTGTCACATTGCCTGAATGACTATATTCTTTTCTGTACAGATTCATGGCTTTTCAGATTCATGGCTTCTCATTTATTAATTGTTGGTCCTAGTTCCTGTGCTATGGGTGTCATGTTCAGAAAGTCCTCTCCTGTGACAATGAGTTCAAGTCTATTTCCTACTTTCTCTTGTATCTGAATCATGGTATCTAGTCTCAACTTGAACCCCTTCACCTAATTGGAGATGATTTTTGAGCAGGCATATTGATAGGGATTTATTTTATTCTTCTCCATGTAGCTATTCAGTTTGACCAGTAACATTCACTGAAGATGCTACGTTTTCTTCAGTGTGTAGTTTTGGTTTCTTGTCAAAATATCAGGTGTCCCTAGGTGTGTTGAATTGTGTCTGTGTCTTCAGTTCCATTCTGTTGAGTAGCATGTCTGGTTTTATGTGAACACAGTATTGTTTATATCATTAAAGATCTCTCATAAAGCTTGAAGTCTGTGATGGTGATACCCTTCCCAGCAGTTCTTTTATTATTTAGGATTATTTTAAATCTCCTGAATTTTTTATGATTCCACACAAAGCTTAAAATGGATTTTTTCCCAATCTCCATGAAGAATTGTCTTGGAATTCTGATGGGGATTTCACTAAATGTTTAGATGATGCAGAATAATTATATACAGCTGAACAAGGAGGTAGGATTATCTAATCTCTGTATTTGTAGTCTTTGTAAGGAAGCAGTCTTTAGGTCATAACGTGCCAGGTTAGAGGGAGAGGTGGAAGCTATACTGAAAATTTTCTTCATAGGCTGTCAACATTCACACTCAAACCTGAGTGAGACTTGGCCATCCCTCTGAGCCTTACTAGGGGTAGAAGAGGCTTTGCTATTGCCATGGGTCTGAGGCACAGATTTCTTGACAGAGTCACACTCATGTCAAACAGTACACATTCACTCAGGACTTCACTTGCCCCATACAGTAAACATTATCAGTGCCCTAAAAGTTCAATGTACTTTTTTCCCTAAATGCAATTCTTTTCACTAGTAAAAACCATTCTTCTGAAGTTTTTGGATTTGGGTTTTAGTTTTACTGCTCATGTAATTCCTAAAGAACAAAGTTAAATTTTTGCTATATTTAAAGAATATGCAAATAGTACTTTATGTTTCATCCATATGTCAGTATTGGTTGTAGAATATTCATTAACATTGTCATAAGATTTTTAAAAAGATTACATTTATGTATCATGTGGTTTATGTGTATGTGTGTGTGTGTGTGTGTGTGTGTGTGTGTGTGTGTGTGTGTATGTGTGTGTGTGTGTGTGTGTTTGTGTTATGCCAGGGTACACATGCTGACCAAATGATAGCTTGAGAAATTCAATTCTATCCTTCTACCATGTGAGTATCAAATGTAGGTAACCCGGTTATCAGGCATGGCAGCAGGCACCTTTACTCAGAGCTATCTCACCAGTCTAACATTTTCATGGACATACTATATTATTTATTTATCTTTTTATTGATGCTGGGCCTATATGTTGCTTTTGGTTTTGTCTATGAGAATTAGTTCTATAATATTACTATATATGTATAATTGTACATGGGTTTTGGTACACACAAGATTATATTCATGTGAGGTATATACATACACACACACACACATATGAATTATATGTTAGATTCAGTTTTACTAAATTATTAAAATTATTTTCCAAAATTGTGTGCCAATTTTTTATGCTCATTTAGCAAATGTGGTTTCTCATGTTTCCAACTTGGAGCCAGTATTTAATGTTTTCAGGCTTTTAAAGTTTAATAAATATTGTGGATATGTATAGGTGTAGAATGGTTTTGATTTTCATATAGATAATTACCAATAAAATTAAGCATTATCTAATCTATTTTTAGGCTAAAGTGATCTCTTATATTGCAAAATTCCAGTTAAGTCATTTACATGTGAATATTATGCCACATTATCTTCCTTTTGTTCCAAGATGTTTTATGTAGGAGTGTATGTATATGTGTGTCCACTTGTTTTTATGGGCACATACTGCCTTGCATATATATGTTTTCTCCCTTAAAATCTCTCACTATATCTGACACTTTTTGCTAGTCTAGAGAACTTCTTGGATTCACCTGTCTCCACATGCTAGCCCTGGGGGACTGCCTTGCTTTTCTTAGAGATTTGTAATGAGTTGATTTTTTTTTGTTGTTGTTCATAAAATAAACATTTTTTGGCTGTATTTCTTCATCTTTGTCCACTCTGTATTACCTTGTTACTTTCATCCATTGTAGTTTAATGAATAGAAGTTCTTAATTTGAAGCTTCAAACTTGCTCATATTTTCCTTTTTTCATATAAATTTTAAAATAATATTGTCAATTTTACAAAAAGGACTAATGAATGGAATTTCATTGAATTTATAGATGTTTTGACTTTAGAGGATGTTTAAAATTTTAATCATGATATTTCTCTATATATTTAGTTATCTTAAAATGTTTATTAATAAGGAGTTTGCATAAATATGTTGTCTCCCAATCTATGAACATAGTATGTCATCGGATATAATTTATTTAAGCTGTTTGTATTCTTGCAGTATACAAGACATTTATTTCCATAGTTATTTTGCTAATGTATTTCTTTCTTGTTGATGTTATAGTATGCTGCTTATTTCTTGACTTTTTCTTCTAGATTAACCACTGTTGATGTATACAGAAATAGAAATGATCATTGAATGTTGACCCTTTTATCCTAAAGCCTCGGTGGATGATTTACTAGTTTTGGTCAAATTAGTTGTATACGTAAGAATACCAATTTGTAAGATCATATGTCATCATACAGAGCAGAGAAAATTTTATTTCTTTAAAAATGTATGACATTACCTATTATTAATTTTTATTAAATATGTGTCTACAGTGAATGCATATATGCATGGCTGGGTATGGGTGCATGTACCATGCCTCATATATGGAGGTCAGAAGACAATTTGGAGAGCTGGCTCTTTCCTTTTACTGTGATTTCTGGAAATCAAGAATGGATCATCAAGCTTATACAGAAAGTACTTTGACAATGAACCTATCACACAGCCTTAAAAACCTTTCTTTTCTTTTTTTCTTGATTTAGATAGTTTATTTTCCTGATTGTTTAGGTTAAGAGTCCCAGTACACTATTAAGCAGAAATATCAAGTATAAGCAACCTTGGTTTTGTTCTTAACATTACATGTGTGTTTGTCGTATATACAATTTATTCTGCAGAAGTTATTTTCTTCTATTCTTAGTTCTTGAGTGTTTTTATCATGGAGGTTTTAGAATTTCATCAAAATATTATTGTGTTAATATCCATTGATGTTATCATATGGATTGAATCTCTCAATATGTAATGTAATATAGTTTTCATGAAATGATGATACCTTATCTAATTTAACCATGGGGAACATGACCCTTTTCATATACTATTCAATTTGCTTTATTTATTTTGTCCTTATCTAGCAATGATAATGGAGCTTTACTTTCTTATTTATCATCTCTTCTTGTGGCTAGCTATATGAAATGAATCTGGTAATTCCCCTTCTTTAACTATTTTAGAACTATGACATACATAATCTGTATGTTTAGATGTCTGAAATATTATTCACAATACAATAATAGTGTTAGGTTGTAGAACCATGTAAGAAGAGATTCTGTCGCAGCAAATAGATTAATGTAAACTATAGATTATGTTACATATTGTGACCATGAGCATGTTATAAAAGATAATTTGGCTGTCTGTTTCTCTGTTTCTTTCCTGTTTTTCCTAAAACCAATTTTTTTGTCAATAATTGTATGGAGTAACCTTGAGAACTTTCTGTCACCTTGGCATTGGACTTCTCAGTATCTCGAATACTGAAAAGACATTTTTTTTTGATTTATAACTATCTTTATTCTAATGTTTTGACATAGCAAGACAGGATGGGGCAAGGTAAACATTTTTCAAAGAATTAGCATAGGGTTTTTCCTTTTCCTTTCTTTTCTTTTTTTCTTTTTTAAAAATTTTTTGATGCTTCATTTACATTTCAAATGTTTCCCCCTTTCCAGGTCTCCACTTTGGAACTGCCCTATCCCCTCGCCCTCCCCCTGCTTCTATGAGGGTATTCCCCCTCCCACCCACCCGCCCACCCACTCCCCTATTCCCACCTTGACATTCCCCTATACTGGGGCCTCTAACACCCTCAGGCCCAAGGGCCTTTCCTCCCCCTGATGGCCAACAAGGCCCTCCTCTGCAACATATGTGGTCTGAAACATGGGTCCCTCCATGTGTATTCTTTGGTTGGTGGTCCAGTCTCCAGGAGGACCAGGGGTCAGGCCAGTTGACACTGTTGTCCCCTCCATGGGGCTGCTAACTCCCCCAGCTCCTTCAGTCCCTTCTCCAACTCCTCCATCTGGGACCTCACCCTCTGTCCAACAGTTACTGTGAAGTGAAACTTGGGCATTCCGAACTTTTGGGCTAATATCCACTTATCAGTGAGTACATACCCTGTTCGTTCTTTTGTGACTGAGTTACCTCGCTCAGGATGATATTTTCAAGTTCCATCCATTTGCCTGCGAATTTCATGAAGTCATTGTTTTTAATAGCTGAGTAGTATTCCATTGTGTAAATGAACCACATTTTCTGTATCCATTCTTCTGCTGAGGGACATCTGGGTTGTTTCCAGCTTCTGGCTATTATAAATATGGCTGCTATGAACATAGTGGAGCATGGGTCT
>JAPYYD010007422.1:0-10294 GCA_028551405.1 Uromys caudimaculatus
AATTCAGCATCCCTGACATCAAGCTGTACTACAGAGCAGTAGTGATAAAAACTGCATGATATTGGTACAGTGACAGGCAGATAGATCAATGGAATAGAATTGAAGACCCAGAAATGAACCTGCACACTTACAGGCACTTGTTCTTTGAAAAAGGAGATAAAACCATCCAGTGGAAAAAAGACAGCATTTTCAACAAATGGTGCTGGTTCAACTGGCAGTCTACATGTAGAAGAATGCAAATTGATCCATTCCTATCTCCCTGTACAAAGCTCAAGGCCAAGTGGATCAAGGACCTCCACATAAAACTAGATACACTGAATCTAATAGAAGAGAAAGTGGGGAAAAATCTCAAACACATGGGCACAGGGGAAAAGTTCCTGAACAGAACAGCAATGGCTTATGCTCTAAGATCAACAATCGACAAATGGGACCTCATGAAATTGCAAACCTTCTGTAAGGCAAAGGACATTGTCAACAGGACAAAATGGCAACCAACAGATTGGGAAAAGATCATAACCAATCCTATGTCCTATAGAGGGCTAATACCCAATATATACAAAGAACTCAAGAAGTTAGACTCCAGAGAACCAAATAACCCCATCAAAAAATGGGGAACAGAGCTAAACAGAGAATTCTCAACTGAGGAAACTCGTATGGCAGAGAAGCACCTAAAAAAATGTTCAACTTCCCTAGTCATCAGGGAAATGCAAATCAAAACAACCCTGAGATTCCACCTTATACCAGTCAGAATGGCTAAGATCAAAAACTCAGGTGACAGCAGATGCTAGTGAGGATGTGGAAAAAGAGGAGCACTCCTCCATTGCTGGTGGGATTGCAAGCTGGTACAACCACTTTGGAAATCAGTTTGGTGGACCCTCAGAAAAATGGACATAATACCACCTAAGGACACAGCTATACCACTTCTGGGCATATACCCAGAAGATGCTCCAACATGTAATAAAGACACATGCTCCACTATGTTCATAGCAGCCATATTTATAATAGCCAGAAGCTGGAAACAACACAGTTGTCCCTCATCAGATGAATGGATACAGAAAATGTGGTACATTTACACAATGGAGTACTACTCAGCTATTAAAAACAATGATTTCATGAAATTCGCAGGCAAATGGATGAAACTTGAAAATATCATCCTGAGTGAGGTAACTCAGTCCCAAAAGAACGAACATGGTATGTACTCACTGATAAGTGGATATTAGCTCAAAAGTTCGGAATACCCAAGATTCACTTCACAGAAATCATTGGACTGAGCATGAGGTCCCAGATGTAGGAGTTGGAGAAGGGACTGAAGGAGCTGAGGGAGTTTGCAGCCCCATGGAGGGAGCAACAGTGTCAACTGGCCTGACTCCCCAGTACTCCCAGAGACTGAACCACCAACCAAAGAATATACATGGAGGGACCCATGGTTCAGGCCACATATGTGGCAGAGGAGGGCCTTGTTGGCCATCAGTGGGAAGAGAGGCCCTTGGGCCTAAGGGTGTTAGATGTCCCAGTATACAGGAATGCCGAGGAGGGAAGGCGGGAGTGGGTGGGTGGGTGGGTGGGGGAATACCGTCATAGAGGCAGGGGAGGGGGGAGAGCATAGGGGTTTTCCAAAGTGGAGACCTAGAAAGGGGGAAACATTGAAATGTAAATAAATATAATTTTTTAAAAAAAAAATGGAATAGCATTAAGCTCCAATTAAAATAAAAATCACAAAATTTGCAGGAACATTGATAGACTTAGAATGTTAGAAATTCGGCCAAACTCAAAATGAAAAATAAAAGTGCAAGTTCTCCCTCACATGTGAATTTTAGCCTATAATGAACCCATGTATCTATGTAAACAAATGCACACCTGGGTATGACACACCATTTAGAAAAGAAAAAAAGGAGTAACAAAAGAAAGGAGGATAAAATGAGTACTAATGAGCTCAGATATATGGCATTGTTTTCTCAAGGCCTAACACATCTTCAGTGCAAAATAGGCCCTTATTCAGGCAGAGTTCACATGTCATTCATGGGGGCTATTACCGTACAAGAGGTGCAAATTTTAGATTATATTTTTTATTGTTTGAATACTCCTGTAGGCTGTAATTTTTGTAATTACTACTAAATAGTAGTCATTTTTAAACAAAAATTTTATCTATTTGAATAATAGAGCTTGTTAAGGATAGTTAAAAGCATATTTTAAATAATCCTAATTTTGAGGTTTCGGAGACTTCATCAGAATATTGACTGATCATCATTGGATCTCCCAGAGTGGCATGCGAACCATATGAAAACACTGAAAAACTTGGTTTCTTCTCTGTGTGTTGTGATTCTAAAATGCATCATTGTAACTGAATAAACATGCTTTCAAATAAAGAGTTATATTTATCGTAATGATTCTCAGTCTCTTATAGTATTCACATTTTCACTAAAGTTACTATTTGCAAAGTAAAAGGGCACAATCTGTGGTCAAAAAAATCATGTGGTGGGCAATTGCAGGATACAGACATCCTTGATGTACACACACACACACACACACACACACACACACACACACACACGCACATGAATGTGTACACACAATCAAACAATCAAATGAGTAGACAGACAAAAATAGAAAACTTGAAAAAAATTCTTTACAAACATCTATTGGAGCTCATTACTTGAATCATATTTTTTCACTAGTGCAATATGTGCTCCTCAAGTCTCTAAGGAATTGAAAAATTATACATGATAGAAAAATTACACAAATTACTTCTCTATTTCCCAAGCAGAGCATTCTAATTGCAATGATTTTAAAGTAATTTTAAAGTAATGATTATTTTAAGGCCAAGTTTTACACTGTTGACTACTCTTTCCTTAAAATTCTCTTCAGCTTCATCTAGTAGTTTTTTCCCTATGTTTACTTTCCATTTTATCTGGGTTTCTGTAATGATCTCCTTTTCTTGCTTTTGTTTTCTACTTCTTATTACCTTATAAATAGGAATACATTCAATGTCTTGTTTCTCTCTCCGGCTGTATAGTATTTAAGACTCTTATCTGCTGGTCTGGTAGGGTGGCTCAGCAGTTAAGCACACAGCACTTGCTCCAGCTAAGGAGCTGAGTTTATTCTCAGCACCTCCAGGGGAGCGGGTTAGGCCTACAATATGCTGTAAGGGAGCTGTAAGTTACTGGGGATTCAGCTTCAAAGTATCTGACTTTGAAGCCTTCACCTGGCCTCCACAGGCATTACACTCGTGTTCAGACCTACCCTCACACATACACATAAACACACAATTAAAAAGATAATAAACCTTATCTTTCCACATAACTTCAGATTTTGCTTGAATACAATATTTAAATCAGAGTTTGCTAGGTAGGTTTCTGGTTTTCTTTTGTTGGTTAGTTTGATTGATCTGGTGTTTTGATTTCGGGGTTTTAGGCTTTGAGGTTTTTGTGGGTTTTGTTTTGGTTTGTTTTAAGATACAGTTTTACAGTGGCTTGAAACTCAGTATGTGGTTCAGGTTGACCTCAAATTCATGATCCTCTTATCTCTTTACCTAGAACATGACAGATGTACCACTAAAGTTATATTAAATAAAACTAGTCAAGTAACCTTGGGAGCCACATCTGACCATGGACACATTTCTTCTTAACTTCTTTACAAGCTTTCCAGATCTTATAAGTATCTATCTCTTTAGTCTCCACAATCAAACTCCCTGTTTCTTTTGATTATGGTGTTTAGATGTACATGGCTTACTTTAGCAATCGAAAGGCATGTGGCTTTGTGTTATTCCATACTCTGGCCCACTCCATTCTCATCTTCTAGTAGTATGCACATCCTTACAGCCTTGTAGCTTTTCCTTCTACAGCTTCATTCCAACCAACGCCTGAACCTAAAAGTCAGCGAACATTGCAGAAGAGGGGGCAAAACGATTGTAAGAACCAGAGGGTCAAGGACTTTGCTTTGAAATCTTTGTCTCCTCTTATCATCAGAAGCTGTGCCTATAAAGTCTCACCAACACGACTACATATGCATGAACTGAACAAGCACAGGAAGACTAGACATGCTCAAGGGGATGGAATTTGGAGAAGGGGAAGCCATGAAGCTTCAACCATGTACAAAGAACCAAGCAACTAAAGAATACTGAGAGTGGAAGAAGTAGACTTCCCAGGGTAGAACACACTAGTTGGCTATCCAGTGCCAAATGATCAGCCGCAAAAACATATATACAAGTAACATTATACAGACTAAGCATGTTGTCTTATGTATTTAGGATATCAATATATGCATACATATATATGTGTGTATCCATATATTCATATACACACATCAGTATGTAACAACAAATAATAAAAAATGAGGTCACGAATCTAAAAGAGAGCAAGGAGTATGGGAGGATTTGGAGAATGGAAAGGGAAGGGGGTTGGTTATATAATTGTGTAGAAAAACAAAATGAAAGAAATAATTAAGATTTTCCATTGTAGTAACTTATACATGGCATATTGTCACTAATCATATCTATTTTCACATAAGAGCCAAAGCTCTTACATTTGGAAGCTAAAATACCAATAACAACTTGAAATATCAACTTAAGGAATCAAAATTAAATTAAATGTACTATATTTATCAATGAACAGAACTGATACACTGACAGCTGTTCTAAAAGAAGCCTGGAGTCTTTCTCTGGAATGGAAAAAAACTGTGGACAGCAAATGCTTACCTAGACCCTATGGACCATACACAAAATGTCCTCTCTGCTCTTGAAAAAGATTTTGCTGCATAAAGTCTTTAAATAAGCTCAACTTGAGTCTCTCCTCTCACCCATTGTAAATATCTTCAAGGCTTGAAAGCATTGCCAACCACTATTTCCTCTGATGGAAATGGAGAGAGATGAGAGAGAGAGAGAGAGAGAGAGAGAGAGAGAGAGAGAGAGAGAAGGGAAAACACATAAATAAAGTTTCCCACCAGACTCATGAGGGTGTGGCTGGGCAGGGAGCAGGAACTGCCATCTATCCCCATTGAAAAGGACAACAAAAAGAGAGATTTTAAGTTGTTTGGTGCTGCTAGAGGTCGTTTAGTTCCGTATTTCTTTCACCAGAGAGGAAACTCAGCTCCAGACAGTTGGACAATCGCAGAGCTACTGAAAGGCAATGCCAGGCCCAGAGCCCAGAGCTGAACTCCCAGTCCAAACCACTTTTCTTCTGCATCACAGCTGCCTCTCCTCAGCCCTGAGGTTTTACAGTTTCACTTATTCAAATGCAAATATTTTGTGCGCTTTATATTTCTTTACTAACAGGAGTTTGCTCTACTGAATAAATGAGTGTGGGTTGGCCATGTCAAAAAGATCAACCCCCTTTAAAACATCAGATTGCCTTGGTCTCGATTTTTGATGTGGAACTTGCTTTTTACTCATCAAGCCTGCTTTGCTTGCACTTAGTGGATGCTACAAGTAGTAGGATGAGATCGCTGCCATCAATGACCCAGAGGAAAGTCTTCCCTCTTCCCAGTCCCAATCCTACTTTGGGAAAGAGTCCAGCAAACTGGTTGCTATGAAACCTGTGCAGCTGGGCTCAGTGGGAGTCTGGGTGGTCTCACAAAAGCTTTTGAAACTTTGAGAAAACTAGGGAAGTTGTATGTTTATCCATTATCACACCAATGGTAATAAACATGATTAACATGTATCTTTAGATAGTCTGTCATTTTAGAGAAGTAGGCACAGCTAAGGGAGCAGTTCATTGTAATGCGATAGATTCTGTGATAAGGATTAGATGAACTCAAGATATAAGTACACCAGAATGATATCTTCACCCTGCATTCTAAGGATAGTTAGTATATATTCAGAAGATGGTGTTAAGCAGAAATACAAGAAAAAGGTGTGTGTGTGTGAGAATAACTGACAAAGTAGAAGAGAAAATGTTTCTAGTAGATCCTAGTTTATTCTAGAAGCTCAGAGGCATCAGGAAACCCATGGAACAGATGAGCAGAAATCATAGGTGTCTCTGGAGCACAGCATGCAGGAACAGGACAGAGGAAGAGGTGTTGACAGGATGGGTTAGGAGGAGCCGAAAGGCCTAAAATTCCATATCCAAAGCTTTTTCATCTGCTTCAGACTGGGCATGTGACAGTTGCACCTTGAAGAATACAGTGCACCTCCTGTGCCCGTAAGCCTGGTCTTCTGAACGTTGACGCACTGTGCTATGGAGATAATAAGGAGGGAGTTGTGTAAAGCAAGGCATATAATGGGCAATGCAGTGTGTCTGGCATTCAGGAGAAAAGTGCTCGCATGAGGGAGCAAGCATGGTCTTCTGATTAAATCGGGGCCTGTATCTTTGAGTAAGAACAAATGGCATGAGAGACAAGATTAGCTTTAGCTAACAGGAAAAGAAAGATATCTAATACTGTGGGAAATGAAACTGGCATTTCTTTTCCTTACATGTGAAGGCAGCCTGAAGGAAGAAGGTTGGTCTGCCACTGGGAAGGCTATTGTCTGAAAGGGAATTTCATCTTCTTTGCTTCTGGAACACATCATTTGCCCGGTACTACCTTCTTGCTACTAAGGTACAGCCGGTACACCTGTACTGCCAAGAAGTCAGGCTAGACCACTGGGAGTCTCTCTTACATGGGCTAAAGCTTCTTCCTGTTTCTCTTCAAGTCAGTCAAGTTATAGGCTTTGGCAAGCACCAGGTTTCTGCAAGGTACTGGCTGGGCTTTTCTGCTGTACCCCAGGCTACTCCAGGGGATGCAAATTCCCACTGCCAGTATGCCCATCATTTGCTGCTATTATTTTTAGGACTATTATATTTTTGGGTTTTTTTGGAAAAATATCTATATTTTAATTTTGCTAATTTTTACGTAAGTTCAAAGTTAACAGAAAATTGCAACAATGCTTCAAAGAGTTTCTGTCCCCTCTCTCATCAAATCTCATCGTTCTAAACAGCCATAGTAAAATTATCAAAAATTGTCAATAACAAGAATCTCTAGTAATAATGTACTGGGAATACCAGGAAGCATTGATATACCTTACTCTAACCTCCTCCTCCTATTTCGTTCCATTTCTCTTGGCTCAGGATCTGTCTTGACTTTAGGTGGCCTTTGGTTCTATCCCTCATTCTTCATGTTTGTACCTTTTAAATGCATTTTATTAGAGGACGTATAATATCTATGTCTCTCAGTGGCAGCCATTTCATCTCTGTGTAAGGTAGGATCCTCTAGTTTTATTTGCATAGAACTTATGACTTTCCCTTTTTAATGTCCTTATTAAGTGCCTTACAGGGAGGGAGGTACATATGAGACTCTCCCTTCTTATCTTACTTTCTACTGCCCGTTTCGGTGTCTGTTGCTTCTACTGTAATTATAGTAAGGTGTCTGTCAAATTGCAGTTTGGTTTTAATGTCCCTAAGGCCAGATTTGAAAACACCAACGTCACCTCTTCTCAATCCACTATTGCATATTAGTCCTCAGATTTTAAAGGTCAACTGTACCAACTTCACGGCAGTTTCACGGGGGTCACTATGAAAAGCAACCTGGAGAAGACATCTTCCCTGTGTGTTCACTGTTTGCAAATACTTGGCTTGCTGTTTTGTCTCTTCTTTCTGTCTTGGATCCAAATTCAAACCATTATTTATTTAATTATTTATGAAATAAATCTGAATCAGAGGTACTAGACATGCATCATTTTTGGTTCAGTTGGCCATATTCTGTCTTTTTTTTGGTTAGCTAACTTAACATCTTCCTTGACTTTTAAGTGTAGAGAGTCCTCTGAATTTGGAACCAGTTAAGTATTTACTAAATATGTAATTCCTTCATGCATATCTGACTTTTAAGTCTCCTTAATTCACTGAAGTGATCCTAATATGGTCTTTCTCAATGAATTAACAGTGGTAAAATTTTCAAGTATTTATAATTGTGTAATTATGCTCAAGATGACTACATGGTAATTTTGTCATTAAAATTTTAGGTCCACTTCTGATACATGCCCATGATTCACCATAAGAGGAAATGATATAGAGTTAAGAAAAGGTCAGAGGGCTAGAGAAATGACTCAGCAGTTAAGAGTACTGGTTGGGTTCCAGAAAACCCAATAATTCCTGGACCCGCACTGTGGCTCACAATCATCTGTAACTCTAGTTCCAGGGGTCTGACACCAACTTTTGTCCTCCCAGGGGCACTAGGCACCATTCTTTCTCTATCTCTATCTCTATATATTTATAATATACATATATGTATATATATATATGTATACACACACACACACACACACACACACAAAGCAATCATATATACAAAAATCAGAATAATAAAAAAATAGAAATTAAAGAAAAAAGTAGGTAGATGCAAGATCCACTAAGGATCATGTTGAAGCACTGGCCAAATATTTCTGTTTATTGAAAGTGAGAGTAATCCAAAGGATCAAGAAACTGTCTCCACATGACTTAAGCTATTTTTAAAATCTGGATATGTGAATGATTCAGAAACAGGACTGAAGAAAAGGAGTAAGCTAGTTGTCTCAATAGTAGTATACAAAGCTTAAAAGTAATGTGACTGCTACTATATTTGTATCTTTGTGCTTCCTTTCCCAATACCAGAAACCAACCTAGGCTGGTTTTTTTGATACTTTATTTACATTTCAAATGTTTCCCCCTTTCCAAGTCTCCCCTTTGGAAATCCCTCATCTCCTCCCACCTCCCCTGCCTCTATGAGGGTACTCCCCCACCCACCCACCAACTCCCATCTTCCCTCCTTGACATTCGCCGATACTGGGGCATCTAACACACTCAGGCCAAGAGTCTCTCCTCCCACTGATGGCCAACAAGGCCTTCCTCTGCCACATATGTGGCCCGAGCCATGGGTCCCTCCATGTATATTCTTTGGTTGGTGGTCCAGTCTCGGGGAGTACTGGGGAGTCAGGCCAGTTGACACTGTTGCTCCCTCCATGGGGCTGCAAACTCCCTCAGCTCCTTCAGTCCCTTCTCCAGTTCCTCCATCTGGGACATCACCATCAGTCCAACGATTGCTGTGAAATGAATCTTGGGTATTCCCAACTTTTGAGCTAATATCTACTTACCAGTGAGTACGTACCATGTTCGTACTTTTGTGAGTTACTTCACTCAGGACGATATTTTCATGTTCCATCCATTTACCTACAAATTTCATGAAGTCATTGTTTTTAATAGCTGAGTAGTATTCCATTGTGTAAATGTACCACATTTTCTGTACCCATTCCTCTGTTGAGGGACATCTGTGTTGTTTCCAACTTCTGGCTATTATAAATATGGCTGCTATGAACATAGTGGAGCATGTATCTTTATTACATGTTGGAGCATCTTCTGGGTATATGCCCAGGTGGTATAGCTGGGTCCTCAGGTAATATTATGTACATTTTCCCAAGGGTCCGCCAAACTGATTTCCAGAGTGGTTGTACCAGCTTGCGATCCCACCAGGAATGGAGGAGTGCTCCTCTTTCTCCACATCCTCACCAGCATCTGCTGTCACCTGAGTTTTTGATCTTAGCCATTATGACTGGTGTGAGGTGGAATCTCCGGACTGTTTTGATTTGCATTTCTCTGATGACTAAGGATGTTGAACATTTCTTTAGGTGCTTCTCTGCCCTACAAGTTTCTTCAGTTGAGAATTCTCTGTTTAGCTCTGCCCCCCCCCCTTTTTTTGATAGGGTTATTTGGTTCTCTAGAGTCTAACTTCTTGAGTTCTTTGTATATACTAGATATTAGCCCTCTATGGGACGTAGGATTGGTAAAGATCTTTTCCAAAACTGTTAGTTGCTGTTTTGTCCTATTGACAGTGTTCTTTCCCTTACAGAAGCTTTGCAATTTCATGAGGTCCCATTTGTCCATTCTTGATCTTAAAGCATAAGCTTTTCCCCTGGGCCTATGTGTTCGAGACTTTTCCCCACTTTCTCTTCTACTAGATTCAGTGTATCTAGTTTTATGTGGAGGTCCTTGATCTACTTGGCCTTGAGCTTTGTACAGGGAGATAGGAATGGATCAATTTGCATTCTTCTACATGTAGACTGCCAGTTGAACCAGCACCATTTGTTGAAAATGCTGTCTTTTTTCCACTGGATGGTTTTATCTCCTTTTTCAAAGAACAAGTGACTGTAAGTGTACAGGTTCATTTCTGGGTCTTCACTTCTATTCCATTGATCTACCTGCCTGTCACTGTACCAATATCATGCAGTTTTTATCACTATTGCTCTGTAGTACAGCTTGAGGTCAGGGATGCTGAATTCCCCAGAAGTTCTTTTGTTGTTGAGAATAGTTTTTGCTATCCTGGGTTTTTTGTTATTCCAAATGAATTTGAGAAC
>JAPYYD010007423.1:0-10293 GCA_028551405.1 Uromys caudimaculatus
GCTCTCAGAAAACACTTCTCAGAAGATTTCATCCCAATGATGCTGGTCTCCTCTCAATCACCGCCAATTTCCCAGCTCCAGCTAACCAGCATCAATAGTCCCAGCAATGCAATAGTTTTGCTTTAGTAGTTCTGGTATCTTGTAATTCACAGCTGATCCTTCAGCCCCAGCTAACCAAAACCACAGAATCTTCACAGTCAAAATAGCAACGGCCCTGATAAGAGTCTTTAATCTTCCCTCTGAAATCTCACAAGCCAGGCCTCCATCTTCTGCACTGTTCTCAACATTATCTTCCAAGCTCCTACAGAGCACCCCACAGAGCTTGTAACATCCCAATGGCTCTTCTAGCTCAAAGTTCCAAAGTCCTTCCAAAGTCCTCCCCAAAACATGGTCAGGTTGTCACAGGAATACCCTACTACACTGGTACCAATTTGTCTTAGTCAATGGTTTCTATTCCTGCACGAACATCATGACCAAGAAGCATGTTGGGGAGGAAAGGGTTTATTGAGCTTACATTTCCATGCTGCTGTTCATCACGAAAGGAAGTCAGAACTGGAACTGAAGCAGGTCAAGGAGCAGGAACTGATGCAGAGGCCATGGAGGGATGCTACTTACTGGCTTGCTTCCCCTGGCTTGCTCAGCCTGCTTTCTTATAGAACCCAAGACTACCAGCCCACAGATGGTACCACTCACAAGGGGCCCTCCCTCCTTGATCACTAATTGAGAAAATGCTTTACCCCTGATCTCATGGAGACATTTTCTCAACTGAAACTCCTTTCTCTGTGATAACTCCAGCTTATGTCAAGTTGACACGAAAAACTAGCCAGTACGCACCCCAAAACAATGTTTTTAAATTAGCTAATAGTTTTCCTTTCTTTCCTGTCCTCTTTCTTCCTCTCTCCTTTCCTCTCCCTTCCTCCTGTGCTCCTTCCTGTACAAACTTGCCTAAGGATTATTTTAAAACACAACTTTGTGACTTGAAGGCAAACAATTCTTGGACACACTCCTGCACCACCCTCTCCTCCCCACTCCCCTGGTCCTTTCAGGACTGTTAGGCCAAGGGTCCTCTATCACTTCCTGGTGGTTTTCAGTCCTTAGTTTAAAATATCTATTACTGTGGAGTAGTTAAACAGATTCTGCATGATCGCTAATGAATTTTTCTTAGGGAAGTTTTTTTAAAAAGCCACATTGTTTTGAAAAACATGTTTTAAAAATAATTTTATAGACTGCAGATTTTGTAAATGATCATGTGAATTGTTGAGAGGGGGTTCCCAACCTTGTTAATGTCCCCTTAGCATTAGGCTTTTGTTCCCCAGCCTTGAATATGTCATTTTCTCCCACAGACTGCATTTCTAGGGGTATAATTGCTGTCTCCATGTAAAAGACAACTCATGTGCATAAATTTCCACGAGCTGCAATGAGACTCTGCCTCCCCTCATTTTAATGCAGATGTGATCCAGAGGGTAGAGTTACCCTCACTTCCCTGAGTAGATGAAACAGATTACACATTAAATATTGTCTTTGGAACCAGGTGCACAGAAACAACCAATTACCTAGACAGCTCATCACGCTCTGATATGTTTACCGCATTGTTTTTTTGTTTTCTCTTTAAATATTTGGTGAAATTATTCGGAGGCATTCATTTTCTCTGCAACAAACAGAATATACTTATTAATAAAGGCCCCCTTTGTGTGACGCAGTCACAGTTGACTCACAGAAGCCTGCAAAACCACATTTGAAAGTTTCTGAACTGAACTCAAGTTGCCTGCAAGACAAAGCTTTGTTTCTACAAAGGGGAGACTGCTTCTAGTGCTTCCCAAGGAAACAACTGGCCTTGAAGTCACCAAGAGGAGAAGGGTACATGAAGGAGTGAAGCATGTCTCTGTTCCCTCTGTTCCTCCTTGAATTGACCATAATGGGTGGTATTCATTCAGATTTATCCAATTTTGGTCACTGCTAATAACATCTAGAACTGACTCCATCTATTTGTTCGGGGGCCATGTTATTGTCTGCCCACCATTTCGAGATGAGGTTTCATTATGCAAAACCCTAACCCTCTCTGCTGGCCTGGAACTCACAGACATCCTCCTGCCATTACCTTCTGAGTGCTGAGATTAAAGGCTTGTGCCATCAGCATGCTGGTCATGTTTTGTTTTTGTTTTTGTTTTTTAATTTTTTTTTTAAATGAAGATTGTCGTTCCTTTGGGTCTTTTGTAAATCTGAAATGCACATGAACACAAGAGCTCCCCACGACTTGTTTCTGTTGATCTGAGAGACTTCTACCACATGTAGAGGAGGGCTATGTTACAGGTCCACAGTCATTAGCCCCCTGAAAAATCTAAGAGCCAGGCTGGTGATCCACAGAAGCACACATATCACTTTGACTTCAAGGCCACTTTGGTCTACATAGGAATTCTAGAACAGCCAGGGCTACATAGAGTGACCTCATCTTTAAAAAAAAGGGGGGGGACAAAAACAAAAAAAGGCAGGTGTCCTGGTGTACACTCAACTGGGGAAGGAGAAGTAAGTTGATCTCTCCGAGTTCCAGGCAGGTCTGGTCTACCTAGTTCCAGGACAGCCAGCAGAGCCACATGGTGAGACCTTGTCTCAATTAAAGAAAGAAAGAAAGAAAGAAAGAAAGAAAGAAAGAAAGAAAGAAAGAAAGAAAGAAGGAAGGAAGGAAGGAAGGAAGGAAGGAAGGAAGGAAGGAAGGAAGGAAAGAAGGAAAGAAGGAAAGAAGGAAAGAAGGAAAGAAGGAAAGAAGGAAAGAAGGAAAGAAGGAAAGAAGGAAAGAAGGAAAGAAGGAAAGAAAGGGAAGGGGAGGGGCTCTGCAAGGGTTGGACAGTGTGCAGTCGGTGGGATGGGAGCTGTTAGGAAGTGTGGAGACAGGGAACGCTGTGGTAGGGCTGTCCAGCAGTGGGCTGCTGCTATGTGGAACAGGGAAGTGAGGTGTTAGCAGAAGCCCCGTAGAAAGGCTTAGTGCACATGGCTTGAAGGTCAAACACCTGCTGGTAGAGCTGTTAAGCAGGGCATATTTGCCAATATTCCAAGCTCATCCCAACTTCCTTTAGAATGTAGGAATAATTTTAAGGAAAGGAGGAAAAAAATACACAACAGAGAGAACCCCAAATTATGCTATGCTTGCAGGTGGGGAGGGAGGGAAAAAAAGAGCAAGCAGTGTCAGGGTGTGTGTGTGTGTGTGTGTGTGTGTGTGTGTGTGTGTGTGTGTGTGTGGTATATGTGCCTCTGTGCACATATATATGTGTGTGCAAGTTCTTTGTGTATGTGTATATGTTATTATGTGCCTCCAAGTGTACATGTATGTGTGTGCATCTCTGTGTGTGTGTTATATATGTGCCTCTATGTATGCAAATTTCTTTGTATGTGTGTGGTTGTGTATGTGCCTCTGTGTGTGTATGTATGTATCTGCACATCTCTGTGTATGTACGTTTATGCATGTTGTGTGGGTGTGTGTTGTGTATGGGTCTCTGTATGTGCATGTATGTGCATATAAATTTCTTGGTATGTGTGTATGTGTGTGTTGTATACGTCCCTCTCTGTGTGCATGTATGTATGTGTACATGTGTGTGGGGGTGGAACTGAACTCACTCAGAGCCTTAGGTTTTACTAGGCAAGTGCCCCATCCATGGACTGTATCCCCAGTGTCTGTATTTCTTTTTCATAAATAATCTCTGAGACACCTTTGAGAAGATAAGCCTTTTAGATGTGAGCTGGAGAACCTGAAATAACAGCAAATACTGCATCTCTCTCATGTGTTATGTTCAGTGTGGAAGGGGGTCCACGGTCTGTGGAGGGCAACCTTAAATGTTCTTGCAAAATTATGACTGCACACACACTTAACCTTGTATCTTTAGTCTGCAGATACTTAATGCCTATTAAATATATCTAATTGTAAAATGGTGTGTGTGCAAAGTTCTGTCATAGCACCAAGTAGAAAGGGGAAAAAAAAAAGATGGAAGTGGCCTAAATGTTCAGCAGTATGGCATACTCTGTCAGGGAATTATGATGTATCCCTACAGTGGACACCGGAGCATTTGAATACTGCAGTAAGGCCGGCCGTCATGTATTATACAAGGTGAATTCCGCAAATATGGCAAATGAAACAGAAAGATCCCAGTGAAGGCAAGAAAATACTGTGCCATAAAATTCAGCTATAAAGAAAAAAATAGCAAAAGAAGTGTGCACATCTATATTGGCTGCTACAACTGCACGGAGATCCGCAGGCACGGAGTAGGAACACAGGGACATCAGAGAGGAGAGAGGAAGGCAACATGATCAATGCTTTAAAAAAGATTGATTTAATGTTTTTATGTGTAAGAGTGTTTCTCCTGCATGGATGTAAGTGCATCACATGAGTGTCTGGTGCCAGCAGAGGTCAGAAGAGGGCAATGTCTTCCCTAGAACTGGAGTGTGTGTCTGAATGAGTTTCTGTGCACCATGTAGACTCAGGTGCCTGCAGAGGCCAAAGGAGTTGGATTCCCTGGAACTGGAGTTACAGAGAGTTGTGAGCTGCCATGTGGATGCTGGGAACTCAACCCAAGTCCTCTGCAACAGCAGCAAGTGCTCTTAACCACTAAGCCATCTTCTGTGCAATGGAGTAGATATTTCGATGCACCTCAAGAGGGAGAAGGGGATTTGAGTTGAGAACATGCATCTGACCTCCAGCAGCATGGTACAGTACACAGGACGTTTTCATAAATTTGTCTGTTTATAATTATTCTTCTGGCCTGAGTGTAGTGGCAACTTTGGAGTTTTGGTTTCTTTGAAAAACACAGAAATATTATGGAAATGTGTTTTTATTTTAATCCCAGGTGTGGGATATTGCGCCGCTTCAGATTGTCCACAGCAGCTGACTATGATTTGCCTCATGCTCTAACCAGCTGCAGATACTTTCTGCGATTGTGTGACGTTCAGAATTCTGAGGGCTCTTCAGAGGGTATATAAATGCTAGGGCCCCCGCGAGGAGGGTAGAGTGTTGGCGGGTTATTAGTTGTATGTTTGTTGTTGGTTGCTGTTAGGCAGTTTGTTAAGTAGTCATTCACAAAGAAGAAACAAGAAGAAATTAGATATCCTGGCAATGAAGATCAAACATGCCCCGAGGAACTCAACGTACCTAATCTGCAAAAAGTAGTTTAACAATAATATCGCCTCCTTTCAGATCTCTGACTTTGTTCAGGGATCTCTTTCCTTTCTTCTCTGTAATTTTTTCTCTCTTTTATCTAGTGTTAGGAGTTTGAAAGGGTAGAAAAAGAGTGGAGGGGGTGGAAGAAAAGAGAAAGTAGCAAGAGACAGCCATAGCTGAGTGTGGTGCTGAGCACTTGACACTGGGAGGGGAGTTAAGGTCATTCTTGGCTACACAGTGAGTTTGAGGCTCCATGAGATCTTATCTCAGTGACCACCAACAAAATAATTCCCTTATTTAGTAATTGTGTGGCCTTAGGTTACAGAAGGAAATTATTCTGATTATCATCAGCATCCTCTCATACATAGCAGAGTATTTGGAGAAATGAAGTTGAGAATTATGGGAAATATGAAGGGAGGGTGCAGAAGAGATTATAAAAACTTAGCTCCCAAGAAGTTGCTGGGGGGAACCTGTATCATTAAACCCTGTATGTGCCCAGCTCTTCTGTACACAATTAACAAAGGAGAAGCCTCTCCTGGCTCTCACACCTCCATACTTCTCCTCTGAGGTTTCTGGTATGCAAAACAGGGATGCTACTTGGTCTGTCTGTGGCAGGTGCCAGCCAATGGATGGATTAGCAACAGGCACATGAGAAATGGCGGTGTTCACAGTTTCTACATTAATGGAGTAGGGAGCTAGACATCCCAAGTTGACCTGGAAAAAAAAAAAAAAAAACTAACGACAGGTCTCAGCTACAGATATTTTTGTAGTATGTCTGAGTTTAAAGAAAGCAGGGGTGGGGGAGGTTGGGAAGTGAACTTAGTGTGTACTGTCTCAGCACAGTCAGCAAGCTGGGTTGCTTTTCCCTGCGTCTGCAATGAGGGAAGACAGTATTCCTAACAGAAATATAGAAAATGTGGCGTAAAGACTCAACTACTGACCTATGAAACCAAGAAAACAGAGAAGCAAGGGGGTGGGAGGGAGGAGGGGACACAACCATGAATGTGTGATCCCCAGTCCTCCAGGAGTCTGTGGGTAGATGCTAAATATCCTGGGGACCCAGAAATTCTCTGCAAGTCTGGAGGAGCATGAGAATGTATATTTTCCCAAGGAAATTCACAACCTTTCTTCAGACTGTCAGAGAGGGCTGCCCTCCTCCACAAAGAACTATAAACCCCTGCTGAGCCACTGACCTACAGTCTATGAATAATGTCACACTGGGAACTTATGGCTGATACAGTAATAAAACTCTCCTGAAGACTGTAAGGATGAATGAAATGCCACTCTGCGCATGTACCCCAGGCTAGCCTCCAACTTTTTATGCCATTCAGGATGAACTTTTATTCCTGATTCCCCTACCTCTACCTTCCAAATGTCGATTGCAGGCATCACCAGGCACCTGTGGCTTCATGTAGCGAACTTCTTGCATGTGAGATGAGCGCTCTGCCAACCAAGCTGCATCCCTCGCCCCTAACTGCTTCCTAAGCAGACTGTCTTGTGCTCTTTCTGTTTTGTCATATTCGTGTTTATTGTTTACTGCATATTCTTCCTTAAATGTGTTCACTCTTCCAACTTAAATGCCTACGTTAGCTTCAGCCTAAGCAAAGATATCTGGGAAATTGGGAGTATATTGTGCTCCTGGCGCTCTCTCTCTCTCACTCTCTCTCTCTCTCTCTCTCTCTCTCTCTCTCTCTCTCTCTCTCACACACACACACACACACACACACAGTGTATAGAAGGAAAAGTGTACTGCAGAGTACAGAGGTGTGCTTGTGGTGCTTCTGAACATGGTTCTAGATATTCCAAGTTTCCCATCTGGCATCCAGCGTGCAGAGGAGAAACCCGGGCATGAGACCATTAATGCACTTATTTAAGAAGCTGAACAAATATGAGGAAACTTAAGTCAGGTTATGGGCAAGGCTGAGTGTGTCCCAGCTCAGCCTTGCTTGCCTGTCTTATTGCTATGCAGGCAATTGAAATCAATTTGAGATTCTCATTCTCTCTCTCTCTCTCTCTCTCTCTCTCTCTCTCTCTCTCTCTCTCTCTCATTTCCTCACTACCACATATATAAGGAATCAAGATCAAAGAGTCTAAAAATTTGATCGTTTTAATACTCTGGTAATGATCCCAACGATTGAGGAGGGGGTGGGAAGCCAGTGAGTTTCTTTCTACTCAAATTCCATCTCATTTTTTATTTTCTCTTAATGTTTTTTTTTTTTTTTGAATCCCAAGTTCCAAAACCTGTCCCCTATTATGCAGTGCAAACGAGAACAGATGGGGAAAAGTTATGTTGGAAAGGGCTTTGGAGGGCCACAGAGAAGGGAAATATGACTACTCAATGTGTCACACACCAACTTGCAGCTGCCACCAGCCCTTCCCCACACGAGCCGCGTATGGAACCAGCCCATGGAGCTCAGAAGGAGCAGGCGTGCTGCAGGAAGGGCGTGCAATTAGAGAACATTCACCATGCCTGTGCTGCCTTGAAAATATGAATAAAGAGCTGCGCAGCAACTCCGCCAACAAAAGAGAGCTGAGCCTGAGGCTAGCCTGCAAAATGCTTAGCCGCACCCCAAGCTAGCCCAAATGCGAACCGGGAATTGGTGCTACGCAGCCTTTCTATGTCAAAGGAATGCCTCTGCGCATCTCTGTGTTGCTGTTCGGGTCTCTCCGAGGCTAGGACTTGTCCTCAAAAGGTCATTCTGGCTCATATACATGGTGTGCCCTTCCAATAAGTATTTGTCTGTATTCACAGAGTACTTATGTGTTCCCCAAATATCTCAAGATCTGCCAGTCACAAGCTGGGAGGCCCCAGGCAAGTCAACTTCTCTAAGCTGGGGTTCCCCCCACATAGAAAGTACAGGTCACATGCCTTCTTACAGGCTTTAAATATTTAGGACATTGTATGCAAATAACCGACATGTATGTTGCTCAATTCGTGGCAAATGTTATTACTGTGATGATCAGATAGCATTGAAATGTTCTCTTTTCTTAATCCAATGTAAGTTGCTAAGAATATAGTCTTGGCCGTATGTGTATATATATACATATATGTATATGCATATATGTATATGCGCATACATATATATAAATGGCTAAGAATCTAAGAATTTATGCTAGGAGTAATTATAAGGTTAACATATTTAAGGGACTAGTGTCTCTCTATGGTGAAGCACATGTATAGCAAGCATCAACTCTGCCTCAACCCACAGCAATCCCTCCAAAGAAAAAAAATGGTTCGTGTGGTTTAAGTTATTCAATTTGAACAGTGAGTGATTAAGGCCATAGAGATGGCATCGAATGTTGCAGACAGTTGGGCAGTTGACTCCGGCAGGAACCTCCCCCAAAATTGTACCTCTCAGTGTAGAGTGAGTGTGCAAATATTTGGTGCCACTTTGATCGAGAGATGAATCCTTTTTGACAGGAGCTTTTAAAATGCAGCCAGTTACCCAAGCCTGCTTCAGAGGATATTTTCAGCACATCTAGAGTAGAGCTGGGATCTACAGTTAAGATAAAAATGACTTGGCCGCCAAGATGGTTCAGTCAGTAAAGGTGCCTGCCGCCAAGCCTGCAAACCTGAGTTCAATCCTTGAGACCCACTGGGTGGAAGGAGAGAACTGTCTTCTGCAGTTCGTTCTCTGACCTTTACACATGTGCACACGTGCTCCCAATAAATAAGTGAATGTAATTTGAAAAATGAAAATCAAATGATGAAGGCTGCCTAAATGCTCCACAGTTGAAGACACTTGCTTTACAGGCCTGGTGGTCAGCATTCAGCCCCCCAGAGCCATGTCTAGGTGGAAGGAGAGAACCAACTCTAAGTTCATAAGCTGCCCTTTGACCTCCACACCCATTCCATGACACACTCCCACCCCATTAATAATAAATAAAATTACAAATTATTACTTAAAAATAAAAGGACCAATGATTCTTTCTTGTGGAGGGTAGAGATCATCATGGTCTTGCTATATAGCCCAGGCTAGCCTCAAACTGGTGACCCTTGTGCTCCTGCTTGAGGAACGCTGGGATTACAGGCATGCACAGTGACATCCAGCTTGATGTGCAACTATTAAGCCACTGATGTGTAAGTGCCACCTTCTCAAGGACTGGGACAATGAGCATTCGGATGGGTCCTGCTCCTCCTACCTCCTCCCTTTACCACAAACAACCAGGCCTGAGAATGTAGAGACAAAGACGCTGGAGTCTGAAAGGTGGCTCCTCTGTTCCCTAAAACCCCTGTTCTCTTGTTCTGCAGAGGGCTTAGTTAGATGCCTTACAAGCAGCCTCCGAGTCCACAGGAGACATTAGCTTCATTTCAGTTCGTCTGAAGTTGGCCGAGCAGCCTGGTATGTCAGCATGGTTGTTAATAGTGTTCCTTTCTCCCCTCCCCCCAAATGTGCTAGCATGGGCGGTAAATGACATCCTTATTCTAGGCCTGGAGGACCCTTGATGAGCGCTCACAGTACGTGATGGAGGATTGGCAGAACTTACAAGATGCACTGTTCTGTACAGGGAAAATAAGTCTAAGCACCGCTGGCGACAATCAGAAGTTGCTCTGGGCTAAAGTGACATAGGAATGACCGGAGGCAATTATACTCTTTCAATGTATTTCATAAATTGAAATCAAGAATCCAGGGCATGGAAACCCTGGGAAATAAAGACTGATTAATGTCCGTTCTCTCACTAACAACAAGGTCAGCAGTAAAAAGCGTGGTCTTGGAATCTACATGATCATTTTTCTCATGTCTGCTACTGCCTGTCAGCTTGGGCAAGCTATTCAGAATCTTTGAATCTCGCTTTACTCATGGGTGAGTAAGACTACTTGATAGCTCCCAGCTGTAATCTCCACAATCCAAAGACTGAGGAAGAAATAGCCCGGGTTCGAGGCTAGCCTGTGTTATATTCCATCCCACAGTGAAACCTTGTCTCAGAAACAAGTTAGAGCTGCTTCTTTTAGTCATAGAGAGTTGAACTATGAACACGAAGAACTTAGCACTGTGGTTGGGCACTCAGTAATGGCGCCCTTGATGTTTCTGTCCATGGCTGCCACTGCACTGCCAAGGTCAAATGAGTTTGAAACAGAGGAGCTCATGAGGAAACTGAAGAAAAGGAAAGAGTTTCTCTCTCTCTCTCTCTCTCTCTCTCTCTCTCTC
>JAPYYD010007424.1:0-10290 GCA_028551405.1 Uromys caudimaculatus
AGCGCCAATGGACCTGACCCCCCCCCCCGTCATCCTGAAGTTTGGACCACCAACCAAAGAATACACATGTATGGACCCATGGTTCGAACCACATATGAGGCAGAGGATGACCTCGATGGCCATCAGGGAGAGAGGAGAGGCCGTTGGGCCTGAGGGTGTTAGAGGCCCCAGTAAAGGGGAATGTCAAGGTGGGAATAGGGGCATGGGTGGGCAGGTGGGTTGGAGGTGGAATCCCCTCATAGAGGTAGGGATGGGGAGGGGATAGGGGGCGTCCAAAGAGGAGACCCAGAAAAGGGGAAACATTGGAAATGTAAATAGAGTATCAAAAAAAAAAAAAACAAAAAACCCAGTTGTGAGCTGTAACAAAGCATACCATCTCACTAAAGAAATTTCTTTCTATCATTCTGTATTATGTTACAGAGGAGAGCTCTGGGCATTTGTAACTTTGACTGTTATAGCCTGTTTACAAAATTCACTATTTACTTCCAACTGAGCACAATTAGACTGAAATTCCAAAGCTACACATCAGGTATGTGGAAAAGGAGCAAGGGAGGAGTGGCTGCCTAATTGAGGTAACGGGATTCTTACCTTCTGTAGTTAGCCTGGTGAAGTGTAAAACATTAATTGCAATGCTCTGTAATGCTGGTGGGTAATTGCATGTGGGGAGCTGCTCTTACCCGCTCCCAAATCTCCCTGCAAGTGTCAGCTCCACAATGCCACTTAGATCTGCATTGCTGGTACTGATTATAATAAGGCATTTCCTTTGCATACCCAGAGGTTAAAAACTCTAAAGCAATTTTCACAAATTGTAATATTCTAGGGTAGATGATATTTGGAGTATAATTTCCATGCCTTTACAATTTCTTTTCTGTTTGGAAATGTTTGAGAATTTTCTTGTAGGTGGGCATTGATTCTCACAAAGAGAACAACATGGTATGCGCCCTTGTATATCCTTTGGTTTCAGAGAGCATAGCAATTGTTCTGCTATGTGTGCCCTGTCATCTTCTCCAACTCAGTGACAGTTTAAACTTGTCCTGTACCCACCACTTTGTATGAAAATGATTGGCTTTGGTTTGTTAATTATAGTAATTAGTGTTTGGGGAAAAGCATGAAAGATGGAAGTTTGGGTTCATGTGTTACAAGTTCATTGCTGCATCAATTTCTGTATACTTTATGCAAAAGTTTATGAGTGGAAAACACATTATTAGATGTTTCTCTCAAAGGTTAAGCTGCTCACTGCACATAGTAGTTACTGAGATGTGCAGTCTAATGATTGGGTAGGATTTTCAGCTCTCATACTGAATATTTATCATTTCCACCTGCAATTTGAAATCAATGCATGGGGTTTCCTACTCAGAACAGTGCTGAGAATATGAGTATTTACTAAATATTTGTTTAATGAATCATAGTATCTAATAATCATCACCCTGAATAGAAATTATGGGCACCCAGCATAGTCATTATTTGGGAATGCTAGAATTGTTTGTGGAATTTTCTTTCAATGTTTTGTGACAGAGTCTTGGTGTGTAGTACAAGCAGGCTTCAAACTGAAGAACAGCTTGCCTTGGTCTCCTATGTAGTTAAAGTACAATCAGAAATTACTACACGTAGTCTTTATCAGAGTTTAGGTACACTGCTTGTCCAATGGCTTAAGGAGTAAGTGTTACCTCACAGATGTCATTCACTCCTATGGTCTATATTAGTTCTGTCCACAAGCTTAAACCAAGAGAAATTCCACAGCAAAATTGTACTTGCTGACTTTTCTATCAAACCTCTAGTATATGCACCATAAACTAATTTTACAGAGAGTGTTGAGGCATTGTGGGAATGCCTACATCGTAGAGTTTCAAATGTGGAAACATTTCATTCATTTCATGGCATAAATTCTATAAATACATAGCATACAACCTAGCTAATATGTTGCTATTATCAAATGTCTAAAACTGACCTCGTGGCTGCAGGAACACTCTTGCTACTATTGTTACTACTGTTTCTAGGGTTTTATTCAATGCTTGTAAAAATGTTATTCACTATCTCACATGCCTTGTCTTATATCACATTCTGTAGGGAACCTGGTCAATGTGGAGTTAATATTAAGAAAATTTATTTAAGAAAATAATAACATGTCTGATAAATATTATGTATTTTATTACATTTTTATTTCTGTCTTTGCAATAGAAAATAGAGCCAAGTGTTGGTTTTCGCTTCATATGCACAGTTGGTCTAGCTGGATGTTTGCTCTCCCTGTAGGCTATTTCTTACTCCTAAGAATGCTTTGTTCGTTACTCAGAAGCTTCTTAATTTCATGTAATCCTGTTTGTCAGTTCATGGGATTATTTCCCGTGCTACAGGATTCTTGCTCAAAAAGCCCATGCGTGCCTGTATCTTGAACTGTTTTTTTTATTTCCCTAGTTTTCCTCCAGTGCCTTCACCATTTCATGTCTTACATTAAGGTCTTTAATTTATTTTGAATTGATTTTTCTGTAGAGTGACTGATAGACCTTATTTTCTTCTACTTCACTGGAGATTATCTGAAAATAGAGAAAGAGAATGAGGAACCCTATTATAAAAACAATTACAACAATAACAATGATAGTAGGGAAGTACTTTCTTTTTTAATTTCTGAAAACAGTAGATATTTTTAAAAAAATAAAAACTGCTAAGGTACAGTCATACCCTGAAATAAATTCTTTACATTTACCCTTATTACAGTAAGACATTCCAAATACATAGGTTCCAGAAAATTTGGGTTATAAATTAATATTTACGGTCAGTTTAATTTCCTATCCAGAAAAAAATACTCGGGTTTTTTTGTTTGTTTTTTAACTAAGGTCATGTTGTAGTCATCTTCTAATTTCCTGCAACTTGTTTATGAATCTAGCAAAAATACATTTGTCCTTCCATGCTTACAATTGGTTTCATATGTCCTTGGTCACCTGATATTCACAAATAACTGAGCGGTGTGAGAGAATGCTGGCCCCAGCACAATTTCTATTTAAGACTGTTGTACTTATCATAGAGGTGAAAGACAGAAAGCCCCCATGAATAAGAACATGGCATTGAGGCCAGAAGTGAGCTGGTGGCAGAAAGCTAGCCTCCGATCTTGTTTGGAAATATGCATGTCTTCCTGTATGTCTGTCAGACCCCTCCTGTGGAGTTCTAGTATTAAGGCATAGTAGATGTTCTGAAGATACACCAAGAAGGAATGTGGCCTGTTTACTGGACAAGACATGGGAGACTCACTAGAACTCAGATAGCCACTGTTCTTTGGTAACCACCCATAGATAACATTTCCCTGAAGATCAGAGAGATGTTAATAAAACAGGACTCACTGGCAACTTAGGTCAATGATTGCCAGCCAAGACTAAGGAAGGTTCTGGCTGGCAGAGAAAAAGGCAAACAGATTGGCTTGGACCTATTGTGGATAAGAATGAATGGAGGAAAAGATTCACACATTGGGCAAAGCATTCATGGTTGGAGTGCAGTGTACACATCTGAGGACAGCTGTGCTGATGTTGGTTTCAGCTTCCTCTGTATCCCCAGGTTCATCTCTTGTGAGGTACACATAGTTTCAGGAACTGGCTGGACAAAAAAACAAAACAAAACAACAACAAAAAAAAACTTAAAAAAACAAACAAAAAACAAAACAAAACAACAACAAAAAAACTTAAAAAAACAAACAAACAAAAAAACAAGACAAAACGGGTGAATTTCCCAGTGACAATTTTACTAGTAAGTATCAGTCACTCACTAGTCTTGAGGGCCTGAATCCAAGCAGTTAGGGATTATATTAACACTCACTCTGTGACAGATGCAGTATGAGGAATGGTACACATATTAAGTTATTTCATTATAACAGTAACTCTAAGCCCCATTCCTATGCTCGTCCCCACTGAACTGATTAAGAAATTGAAGTGGACAAATGGACACTTTTTTTGAGGCATAAAGCTGTAAAAATCTGTGTGTCCTGCATTCTCTCACCACGCCTTTATTCAGATGCCATGTCTGATAGAAAACAATTATAACAATGAAGTACAGACCCTCCTTCTGTTCCCTGTCCTGCTCTAAAGTACTGAATCTTGTGTAGTGCCATGTTGTCCATACAGGCTGTTTCACTGTGAGCCCTATGACCCAAGGGACAGATCAATTTCCTTCACTGCCTAATCTCAAATGTTTAGAGGGAACATGGTGAATCCTCAAGGGAAGATTGATAGCTGATAGGCAAATGAATAAATGAAGAAGAAAAAGTAAACCTGACTTTCAATCACCAGTGACTGCTGAGTCTATGTCTTTGTACCTACTTACCATGCCCCGTTCCTCCTAATCACTTCTGTTCTGCAGATGGCAGGAGTGCATACCTATACTACTTCATTTGTGGGTCACAGCTGCATGTGAAGCAATGTAACTGAATGTAGGGATAATGAAATATTTGGCAATAATGAACATTTTCTTTCTTTTTTAATCTTTATTTATTTATATTTTTTACACTCCAGATTTTATTCCCCTCCTGGTCCACTCTCCAACTGCTCCACATCTCATACCTTCTCACTACCCCCATGTTCCACGAGGATGTCCCCACCCCCACCCCATGCTACCTGATGTCTAAAATCCCTGGAGCCTCTAGTCTCTTGAGGGTTAGGTGCATCTTTTCTGTCTGAACCTACACCCAGCAGCCCTCTGCTGTATATGTGTTGGGGGCCTCATATTAGTTGGTGTATGCTGTCTGGTTGGTGATCCAGTGTTTAAGAGATCTCGAGGTTCCAGGTTAGCAAACGGTCAAAAATAATCTAAACCAAACATATAATGAACTCAGTTTCTTTCTTCTGATTCTCCTGGCTAGATCTCCTAAATGTTAAGATTACAAAGAAGCCTCACCATGTCAGAAAATACATTTTTTATGATTTATTATCAAAAAGCATTTGGATTTTATATCTATTTATATTTGTAGGTTCACACTAAAATTTCTCACGTGAGAAGGATCGAGTAAATCGTGTGTAAATGTTTTTAGAAGTTTGGATCTGAACTCACTACTACCAAAGCTGTTAATGAAGCGGAGGTAATAGATCCCCACTCTGCTCGTTATCTCAGACCTTATTTTCTCACCACAGTGCTTCCCTCTGGAGCATTATTTCTGCTCTCGTTTGCATAGATCACATGGGTCTCTACAAAGAACATTGCTATTGGTCTTCTGGCAAGGTTGCTGTTACTCAGCCAACTCCAACTTAGTTGCTCTTTCTACAGCAATGCTGCACTCTTGTAAAGTCTCTGCAAGCAGAGACTATAAGTATTTGTTGTGTAATTCAAAGAGCTCTCTTATGATGGGCATAGAGAAGGAGCTGAGATAACCTAAGTAGAAAATGAAGACCTTAAACATCCTCCAAATATTAATGCTTTATAAAATAAACTGAGCTTTGATCTATGTGGAGTTTATGCTGGCCAGTTCACAATGCTGAAAGCTTTGTGAACCATTGTTACACTGTGTTCTGCTTGAATTATTCTACAATCAAGGCAGGCTTCTGTTCTCCTCTCCTAGTCCCATAGCACTTAAAGAGCTAACTCAGAAAGCAGAGCTTAAATTATAAAATCCTCTGAACCATTGCAAGCATATATTTTAACCTGAAATCCCCTTCAATTGTCTTAAGTAAGCATAATTGAAGCCAATTGAATCTGAATTTGAACATGTCTGAGTTGTAATAATACAACCAGGGCTGTGTTTACCACATATAAAAGAAAATCTAAGCAATATAGATTATTTGCTAACACAGAGAGAGCCTTTAGGAAGTGATTCATGTTTCCCAGATTGGAGGAAACATGACCTTAAAGATCAAATTACATTTGTGTATTGATATTTTAGGAAAATTTGTAGTAGCAATATACTAGCACATAAACTTCACCAATGAACTAATATAAAATTTAAATCAAAATTACTCATATTGGTCTAGTTTTTGATGATTCCTTCTTTGTGAGGTTTGGAAGAACAATAATATAATCTTTTTTATACATAACTAGTTTAATTTTTCATAAGCATCCTGAGGTTAAAAACCATCTTGAAAGAATAGCATGTAATTGAATCATCTTAGACTAAGAAAAGAAGAAGATAATGATTTTGGTACAGAGCAGGCTTCATGATGTCCTTCCTGCTTCCTTGACAGTCACACCAGCAAAGCTAAGATTTCTGGTTGAAAAGCCAATAGGAATTCATAGGAAGACTTGGAGGAGAGTTTTTGGGTGTGACCTAGGAACACTAAAACCAACTGTTACTCATTGTTGAGGTATCTCTTTCCTGCTCCTGCAAAAGGGGGAGTGAATGAGAAACAACAGAAACACACAGTAATGAGAGGACCCTGATAGAGTAACAACAGAAAAAAAGATCTCAGTTTTTCCCTCGTGGTACATTCATTCATTTGTTCCTATGCCCAAATATTCACTGAATGTATAGCATGGGCCATTCTCTCTAAGAGCACATATATTTAGAAATAAATAAAGCACAGCACCTATTCTCAGGCATATCATAGTACAGGAGTCAACAAAAAGATAACCATTGAAAAAATACATAATGACAATTGCCAGGATAAAGGTGATATAACTAATGAGATCTGCCTGGTCCAGAAAGTCAAGAATAACATCCCAGAAGAGCTATGTTTGTTCTGACCATCACAAAAGGTGGGGGAGAAATATCCCATTTGAAAAATAATAAGTAATAGCTTTAAAAACTAGTATTCTAAGATAATCATTAGCATTAGCAAAGTGTTTGACTTTAAATCAGGCAGGATACAGTTTGGCTGATATTAACAGAAAGCAACCAACAATAATAGTTTGTGCAAGATTCCTGGCTGGTAGAGTTGTAAGGAAGTGTCTTCTCCCACTTTTCTACTATCTCTAGACATGGTCCCAGATCTGCCCAAATGTCACCCATGTAGATGCAGCAGAAGAGACAGCCAGCATGCTTCCCAGTCATGTGTCTTATTTTCAATAATATTCTCCAGTTATGAAGTAGCCTTGAGTTTGTAGCATTCCTTCTTGGACTCAGCATTAAGTAGAAATCCTGTTATTGTGAAGAAGAAAGAGATTAGTTTTGGAAGGTGATGCTTTGCTCATAAGCAGGATAAAATGGAATGCTCAACAAATCCTTCTATGTGACTTAGATTGAGATACCTAAAGGAAACTGAAGGATGAGTGAGGGAGAATGGTGTGAAAGGAAGTTAGATTCATAATTGTGGACCACAGGATGAATCTTTGATGACTAAAGAGAATTGACTGTGCCCTTAAAATATACTAGGTCTGATTCATGTACAAACTTCACATAATCCTATGAGCTGCAATTATTATTATTATCCCCATTTTATTTCTTATTCTGTGTATTGTGGCTATATGTTCTTGTGTTTACATATGTGTTTTCAGTTGTGTGTATAGACACACAATAAAATAGATGCATGTTCTCTTCCTCAATCACTCTCTATGTTAGTTTTATGTGCAGAGCCTCTCACTGAAACTGTAGCTTGACTAAATCAGATAGCCAGTATTCCCCTTGGATTCTCCTGTCTGATTTTTTAGCACTGGAATTACAGGTACATGTCATACACCCTGCTTTTTATGTGGGCATTAGGATTGAACTCTGGTCTTCATATTCATAGCAAATTCTTTAGTGACCAGCCATCTCTCCGGTCCTATTAATCTCATTTTAAAGCAAAGTAACAAAGATAACAGAGTTAGTAATTTGCTAATAATTATGCAGACCTACTATTGACACTTAAATTTGACTCACCCCAGAGACAGAGTTCCCAAAAGCTTGTCATAGAAAGCAGTTAAAATCTATCCCTTCTCCCGTGGGTATGTATAAACTATCTGTGCATTTCTTTTGATGAGGCATCTGGATGCAGTTAACAAAACTTCATCTGGTCAAGGATCAAAAGGGCTGAGAGAGGGTGAGAGGAGCCTTAAGAGCTTATACTGCAAGACAAGACAGAGTCTGAAGATTAAGTCTGGGCATTTCATCTCACGTTTTCATTAAGTTGTAACTCTGTATATAAAGAAGTTAATTATATGGTGCTTTAATCCTGTATAAAAGGTCAAGCAAGGCCAGTATTGTGTAAGATGTTAAGGCAATTCATGAAGTAGAGATACATTTGAAATGTGGATCAAGGTAAACCACGGTTTTTCCATGAAGCACTCTTGACAATAAGAATCAATTATGTCCAATGAGATGGTTTCAGTCCGAGGAGCAGATAGATCCCTTGCCCCACTGTAAGCACACTAATCTTGCCAAGGATAAGCTGTGATTCTAACCTTTAAATTCTTCAGAGGCTTTTCAGCAATGTTTTTTTTATAATGTATGCAATTATAAATGGGCAATGAGACAAAGGGTCTTTAGAAAGTGCTACTGTTTCAATTTTAGCATATTGCCTTCGATTTATATTTGTGACTGCTTTTCATCAGTTAGAATCATTATTCGCGATTTTATGTGTATGTTTAAAGATTGGGTGGTGACACAGACCTTCTACAACCTTCATTCAGCTCACCTATTTTATTCCAGGCACCAACTGGAGCAGACAGTCTGTGGGAATCATTAAGCAATCAGCTCCCACCAGGGAAGTAGCTGGGCCCCTCTCTCCTGCCAAATAAATTTATATAGAATGAGTTATAATCCTGTAGTCATTCTGATTCACTTTTGGGGATTGAACTAGTATAAGGTTCCCTGGCTGAAATACAAAATTCTCTGGTCAGAAGACCTCTATTTACCTGTCTTTTGAACATGTACTATATGAAGAAGTGTGACTTTGAACCAAGTAAGCTCAAAAGTACACCTCTCAAGCCAGTATGATGGCTCAGTACATAAAGGTGCTTGTGGCCCCATCTGCCATTATGAGTTCAATACATATATGATTAGTAGAGAGTAACAATTCCTTCAAGTTGTTCTCTTACTTCCATAGTCATGCCTTCGGTTTGTGTGGATATGTTCAAAATATACATGTATAAGAAATAAAAGATAGCACCTCCAGAGCTCATCTGCTTTGCTTTAGGATTCAGAGTGTTTCCTGTATTAAGGTGTATGCATTTTCCCATCCTCTTTGTTTTCTGGGAGACACTGCTTTCAGACTTGTCCCCAGTTCTTTAATTAAGACACCTCTCCTCATTCTTTTGTCCTATTTTTGTTTATCCTCTTTGTACTCACCTTCAGAGAAACCTATGGAATTAAGTTACAGTTCCACTTAAAGGTGTTTTTCTGTCTTTCTTTTATTTCTTCTTAAACTCTGGTCCTGGGAATGACACTTATAAGTGTTTATTAAAAGCAAAATATGTGGACAAAAATTGTTATATAAAAATGTTAGCTATGAATTTAACAATCAAGGATATTCAATGCTATAGGAATTTATTTACTATAAACATACAAGAAAACAACAAAATAGATTGTATTGTAGATACATTACATGGCACTGAAATATTTCTAAATGTAATGCCAATGCTGACATTTTATCCCACATAAGAGTCCTGTTTTTCAATTAGCCATGCTTTAGTTAAAAAGGATGTAGTCTGAGCATCCTTCCAGGGGCAGGTCTACATACTACTGAGATGCCTGTGAAGCACTTATGTTCCAGTGGCAAATAATTTAGATACATAGCTAAGGCTTACCTCCAGATAATTTCGTATTGTTTTCATTTCCACTGATTCTAAATTCAAGTCTGTCTTCCCTACCCTTCAGACTGACACATCATGTTCAAGCTGAAATTCCAACTGTTATGAGCCATTTTTCTTTAATAAAAGGATCACATAATCAAAAGTATTCAAGTAACAAGGTGGAACAAGAGACCAAACACGTGATTGTTCATCTTTAGATGTTCTATTGTTCTGTGATTTCAATAAGAGCTGTATTATCATTGCTGCCCAATGCAGGACACATTTCATATCTCATGCCTTTTCCCAAGTAGTGTCTTCTCACAGGTCCATTTCCAAGTGCAATATGATACTCTCAGTCCCTCTTAATATTGGAGTGGAAGTTTCTAAGTGCAGAGATTTATGCCCACTGCCGATTCTCTAAGAAACATTCTCTTATATCTATCCTGTCAGGTACCCATGAAAAGAAATAGAACCTCTGTGTTTTCATTTTTAACTGAATTCTAATTTAAACATACTTAAAAATAGCATAGTCATGTGTAATAGTGATGGTCTTATTTATTTTTTTTCTTTCTTTTTTTTTTCCTCCTTTTTTATTTTTGATACTTTATATACATTTCCAATGTTTCCCCTTTTCTGAGTCTCCTCTTTGTATACCCCCCATCCCCTCCCCAACCC
>JAPYYD010007425.1:0-10288 GCA_028551405.1 Uromys caudimaculatus
CAGGTGACCATCTGTGACAGCATCCTACCCACAGTAGAGGGCAGGTGACCATCTGTGACAGCATCCTACCTACAGTGGAACAGGTGACCATCTGTGACAGCATCCTACCCACAGTGGGACAGGTGACCATCTGTGACAGCATCCTACCCACAGTAGAGGGCAGGTGACCATCTGTGACAGCATCCTACCTACAGTAGAGGGCAGGTGACCATCTGTGACAACATCCTACCCACAGTAGAGGGCGGGTGACCATCTGTGACTTCCTAGATTGCTCATTCTCAGGGCAGCCTTTTTCCCCCCCACCCCTTTCTTTCAGGTCTTTGTGACTATCTTGGATGCATGTATCTTAAAAGAAACCCTGAGTCACATGGCAGCGTTAGTTCCCCTACTGGGTCTGTATCAGTGTGGGGCCACAGCATTCCCCAGCCTCAAAAACTGAACACTCTTGGCTCTGCATTAGAATTTGGGTTTGTCAAAAATATCAATGGCTAGGTCTCATTCCATGAAATTCTTGTTTGCATGGATGTGGGCCAGAAAATTAGGATCTTTAACAAGTTTCACGTGAACCAAAAAAAAAACCAAAAAAACAAAAAAAACCCATTCCAGGTGGACCTAAGGAGAAGGCTTGAGAACCACTGCTCAGGATCACAACTCCTTTCCCAAGGGTCAGGTATTAGCTTGGTTGACCAAACTATTCGACACACACAAGACAAAAGCACAGGGTTGTCTAGTTTCTGATAAAACCTTCCACAAAAATCCAGCAGGTGTGGATTTGGCTCATTAGCCATAGCTTGCTGACCCTTGGCCTGGACCATCCTTGCTCGTGTCAATAATAAATTCTATTTTCCCACACAGACTGAACATTTTAGGCGATATAACCTTGTCACGGAACGTCACTGTGCTGTGGTCAGATGTAGTTAATATGAAAGTGGCAGGAATGGGGACTCGAAACCCTCGAATCCCCTGGGGTCACTACAGTTCAAATGCCAAAGCCACAGTGGGCTACTTTTGTCATGCTCAAAAGGGCAGCATGTTCTCAGGGTCATTTCCCGTCAGCAACAAGAAGGAAAAAGAAACCAGAAATAGGAAGCAGGAGATTGAGTTGACTTTGACTTATATTCCAAACCTTCTTACCCCAAAAGAGATGTATGCGCCCAATACGCTTCCAGCAATCGTGGCAAAACCAGCTGTCATGATGGTGTGGAGTTCTGACTTGGTGACGTGTGGTAAATATGGTTGGACCAGTAGTGGTGACTCTGTCTGGAGACAAACATTAAATGTTACCTTTTAAATGCTTAACACTGTGTTCCCTAATGCAGTTGTCAGAGTGACTCCCAGACCATGTCCAGCAGTCACAGGACCTCTGGAAACGCAGTCTCCAAATGGAATCGGAAACTTTAAGGGGCCCCACTTGGTCTATACTTTGACAGCTATCTAGTTAGTTCTGGTGCCGACTCTTTGGGGTCCCTGCGTTCAAACACCAAAGTGAATTCTTGATCAGTGTGTGTTTGTAGTCCTGGGTAAATCTGTAACGTTTGTCGCTGTTCAGTCCTTAACCTAGCTTTGGGCTGGATGCTACAAGAACTTGGAACGCTCTCCCCAGGGTGAGCCAAGTAACTCCACCTGGTTGTCTGGCCTTATGGATGGGATTTCCAAACTGCTGTGACGACTTTGCATCTTCCGGGCTGACTTGACAGACTCGTACATGTTTTGTGGAAATAGAGACCATGATAGACAAAGGATAGGAGAGGCACCCATAGGCCCTTTCACAGCAGCCAGGGTGTAGTGGAACAGGCTTGAGTCTCATTAGGGAGGGCAGGCGGCTGGAAATGTGGGGCTCTCCATCAATAATAGCAGCACTTTAGGCATATTAACTATCAGAATGAGTGCCACAGACACATGCGTGCAATCTTACAATTTTCTGCTCATTATTTCTAATTGTTCTGTGAGATTGAATGTGTTGAGCCTCAATTTATAGACTGAATGGGAGTCCAGTATGTAAGACCTTTTACCCTGCAGGTACCAGCAATCATCTAGAGATGGTGCCTTAATTAGTCCTGAGAGATTTTATGACTATAATTATTATAATTTCAACTCCTAGGGAAAGAAGCATTACCACTGTACACGCTAAAGACTGCTTCAGGCTGGTGAGCTAGCCTTACCAAGAAGGCTCAGCCTGCCTCCAGCAGTTGTAAGCCTGGGATTTGGGGCTGTGTATTTTTCTGTGGCATGAGTTTGGCTTTGAGTCCACTTTCTTTTAGCAGTGCTACAGGCAGCACCGCCCCGTAGCCTCATCACGTGATTCCATCTTCCCTGAAGCTGTGTGTCCCCCAAGATGTATGACTCATTGCATTCCTGACCCGTGTGTTCTTTAGGGTTGCTCCAGTTTTGAGGGATCACATTTCTTTGCTTGAATGGGCCTCAAGCAAAAGGGTATGTGTCCATCCAATGGGTTAGGGAAATGACTCAGTAACCTAAAGCTTATTTGTCACGAGAGGAAAAGCATCTGAAAGCATTTCTGCAGGCTCAGAGAAGGCAGGCCATTGGACAAGGCTGGACAAGGCATGTGTCTGTGCCTGTAGGACTCTTGGTGGGGTGGCTTTTCTTTGTCTCCTTCATTGTCACAGGCATTGGCGTGAAGCATGTGGAGTACCCTATTCACTATCTGCAGCTTGAAGACAATGCAATCATTTGATCTTAACAGCTGCTAGCCGCTGCAGAGTTGACCAAAGGCCTCAATAATGGAGAGGAAGTTTCTGGAGAATGTGTCCATGAGATGCCCTGTGACTTGACGAAACAATGGTGTTCTTTCTCTGAGCTTTCAATAACTCAGTTCCGTACTAACATAACCTCCCTCCCCACCTCGTCCTCTTTTTCTGGACACACACACATGCACACACGCACACATGTGTGCACACGCCTGTTCACATGTATGCACACAAGCATGCACACACATGCATGCACATTCACATGTATGTACACCCATACACACATGCACACACATGCATGTACATATACACATGTGCACACACATGTTCACATCTATGCACACACATGCACACATGGTACTAGGGATTTCTTATTTTATAGACTCTTCACTCTACCCTAAAGAGAATGCATCCACAAGGTCCTTGTCACCTATTTTGGAGAGAGAGCATCCCCACCAGCAATTGTTTTGCTTTCCTTGTTTTCTGTTATTACAACTTACTTGCCCAATAAATATGTTGCCAGCAGCAACTACAGACTCAATGGGAGATGACCCCATAGTGACAAGCATTAGCCACCCGACCTACAAGGAAGAAAAGGACAAAGTCAGCAAAGAGCCACTTACATAGCTAAGACTTAAAGGTCAGCTAAAAATCTAGTCAGTTAGGACCCAAGTCTTTCATTGCTGTTGTCAGGATGGTGTTAGGGACAAACATACAGGAAATTCATCCAGCCCACAGAGCTGATCAGCCAAGTCTTCCTACTTGAGTCTAAGTCTGCATCATTGTATCTACATTTCAGCATCACAGAGATGAATTTCTATAGATTAAAGTAACAAATACATCATTGCTGCCATAGACACCAATTCTGTGGTTCAAGAGCGACTATAAGCAACAGACCTGAATAATCCACCTATTTTTGGTTCTTTGGAGCAAATGCTAAATATTCCCTATATTACAGAAGAGGCAACCAAGGCACAGAGCGGTTACTTTGCTAAAGGCCGCCCCCCTCGGGAATACAGGATGATCATGGTTGAAGGTGTTTTCCCTACTTAATTCAAATGAGCATGGTTTAGGGTTCTGCTTTCGTGATGGCTTTGTGGGAACAGCTTAGATCCAGGGTGGCCAAATGTCTACATATTAAAGTTATTTTTTTTATTTTTATTTTTTTTTGGTTTTTCGAGACAGGGTTTCTCTGTGTAGCCCTGGCTGTCCTGGAACTCACTCTGTAGACCAGGCTGGCCTCAACTCAGAAATCCACCTACCTCTGCCTCCCAAATGCTGGGATTAAAGGCGTGGGCCACCACTGCCCAGCTGAGATGCAACTTCTTGTTTCTCTTTCTGTACTATCTGCAAGGCCTGGAGGACCTTGGGTACCCTGACTATGGAGCAATGGTGTTTCCCTGGGGGCAGAGATATTCATTCGGTTGCAAATCAAAGTCCCTTTGGAGGTTCCTGAGGTAACTGTGGGACACTTGCAGGATCACAGGTTGGGCTCTAAGGACTTAGGTGGCAGTAGAGGAGAAGAATCTTTGGAGAGAGAGACGGGTGTGCTGTAAATGCCTGAATCAAAGGTGTTAGGACTTTGACCCTGAACTAACTCTGTGTTGTCCACGGAGAGCCTTGCATCCCAGTACCTTTCTGATGAGCCACTGCATCAGGCCCAGGTAGTACAGCATGGACATCACGGTGCTGAAGAAAATCACAATGGGCAGAATCTGTGGGTGGGGAACAAGCGTGGGCCCGGGTCAGTGCTGATAGGGCTGTGAGCAAGCTTCCCCTCTGCCTCCCTTCTGCCCTTAGGGATATCATAGCAGCGAAATCCCTCTGAAGGGAAGACTGTGTCAGCCATCCAGCAGTTGCCCCCTGGACAGCCTCCAACTCTTAAGTTCTTTATCGCATTGGTTTGAGTGTGTCTCTGGAAGTCCACATGGTGGGTATTTAAATATCTCTCAAACGCAATGGTGTCTGAAACATAGTCTTTGGAAGTAGTTAAGGTTATAGGAGGTCACAGGCTGGAGAGATGGCTCAGCGGTTAAGAACACTTGCTGCTCTTGCAGAGGACCTGGGTTGGTCGCCAGCACCTACATGGCGGTTCACAACCGCCTGTATCACAACTGTAACTGTCTGTAACTCCAGTTTGATGAGATTTAAAGCTCTCTTTTGGCTTCTGTGGCTATTGCATGCATGTGATACACACACACACACACACACACAAAATACTCATACCCATTAAATGAGATAAATCAAGAAAAATGATTACATGTAATCGTTGAAATGAGATGCCCATAACGGACGTTACGGGTCCTTCCTCGGAGCCTGCCCCTGCTCTACCTCACCCCTTCCCACTAATCCCTAGCTAACTGGTCAGAGGCAAGATGCCAGGACAATTTGTGCAAGATCTAATGTAGAAAAATCTCTATTAATGATACCCTTAAAACCACATTTTGTCTCAGCATTAGGGTTCTTTTCGTTTTAACAGGCGGCCATAGAAAAGGAGTCTGGACTTACCTTAAATGCAAAGAAGTGGTCTGTATACTTCTCCCCGAAGACAAACATAGCTCCAGCATCAGTGTACCCCAGAAAAGTCTGAGTTGAGAGAGAGAGAGAGAGCGAGAGAGAGAGAGAGAGCTCGTTATGCACCATGAGCCACAGGAAGGAACCCGAGGCCCAGGGAGGATGAGGAAGCACCAGCAAACTCATTAAGCAGAACTTGGGAAGTTACAAATGCCACGAATCTGCTTAAATCATCCCTACAGCAAACTTCCTGCCATTTCTGACATTCAGTCGGACCTGTACTGGCTGTGGTTGTTGGCTCCAATAAGCCATAGGTGCTATACAAGGCCCTGGTTACCATTAGATACAGAGAGAGAGAGGCTCTTTCTCTGTTTGGGGGAGCCATCTCAGAAGTGTGGCACAGCTTGGGTAGGAGGAGGGGGGGAGGCATAAAGATGTGGGCCAATGAATGGCACAGCTATCGGGCAGTGGTAAGCTTCATTGACTACATAGATGAACGTATTTGACAGACACAGCAAAGCAGCCAGCCTAATTTGTGCCATGGAAGTAAAATTAGGGTACAATATCACAGATAAACTACCCATGTTTAAAATGTCCTGAGGACTACATCCAAATGTTAAAAGTACAAAGGAAAGCAAATTTTTTTTTTTTTTTTTGAGTCAAGGTCTCATGAGCCTCAGGTTGTAGCCAAGGTTGGTTTTGAACTCCTGACCTTTCTGTTAGGTCACCGGCTCTCATCTGACCTACTAACCTGAACTTGTCTCCCCATCCAGTCAAAAGCAACAAATCCAGGCCTAGTCCTTAGAATTAAGAGCCCAAGAAGAAACTGTAGTCCAATTCCCCAAAAGACAGGCCTCCAGTAAACCTGTGGAGAAAGATGGAGACCATAAAATATCATGCTAACTAGAACACTGTAATGCTGACTAAATGATCAAAATATACAGTAGCGTTGGGCACTCGGGGCTAAGCTTTCAGAAATTGCAACAGACCCCTTTTGATTGTAGTTACCATATTAGGAAGTTAATGGGGACCACAGACTTCCAGGGGGTTCCCTTGGGAGCATTCTCACATGTCTCCGGGGAAGCCCAAGCAGACAGCAGCAGAGAATATTGTTCTAATTAATTAAATTTGTCCTCTGACAATTTCATATATATATAATGACACTGGTTACACTCCCTCCCCGTCCTTGCTTACCTCCCTCCCAGCCCTGCCTGTCCTCTGTATCCTTACAAATTTCTTTCTCAGATTTCTGTTTGTTTTGTTTCATAGGCAGGGTCATCTGTGTGCATGGGTCTTTGGAGTTATCCACTGGAGTCTGCTGGGTTTGGCAATGGGTGCACAGTGGAAGACAATGCCTCTGCCCCTCCCAGAATTTATCAATAGCTGATCATAATGCTAGAGTAAAAGATGGGACCCTGTGGTTGTTGATTTTAATCATGAACTTGACACACTTCTAACTATCTGGGTCTCAATGAAGAGTTATCTAGACCAGGTTGACCCACAGTTGCATTTGTTAGGGATTATCTTTATTACATGAAGTGGGATGGTTGTGGACTGTGGGCGGCACCATTCCCTACACAGCAGCTCTTGAACTGTGTAAGAGTGGAGACAGGAATTCTGCTCTAGACTGGGAATGACACCTTGGTGACTCATGTTCCCACTTCTTTAATTTACCTGTGCTGATGGACTATACCCTGGAATCACAGACAAATGAGCCCTTTCTTCCTTAAGCTGGTTTTGTCGGGGTATTTTATCAAAGCAACAGGAACTGAAACTAGATAGTCCCCAAACAAGTAAAGGCCACACAGGGGTTGTATTCTGTGTTCTGCTCTTCCACGGTGCTCTCTGAGCCTTAAAGGAGATGTTATAAATGTCTGACTCAGGACTGGGTACTCAGCCATCACACCTCGGGCAGCTGCAAGTCTCTGCCCACCCAACACCACTCACTACAAAGAGAGACCTCAGAGAACGTTTAGATAGACCCATACTGTTAAAAAAAAAAAAAAAAATCAGGGCTGTGCTCACTCTTTTTAAACCTGGGTGGAAAAGCTGAGGAGGTAAGGTAACCCGAAAGTCCTGACGAGTGACCTGGACTCAGAGAGTTGTCACCAAAACACCTGGTCATACTGCAAATGTTACGCATACAGCTGGAAAATGGGAAGGTAGAAATTGACTTTTCTGTGCTCAAAGGTTGTTTATCTAACAATCTAAAAGTGAATTAGATGAAATTCAGCTCAGTTGAGGAGCTCTTGTTCCACAATAAAGGGAGCCGACCTCGAGTGTAGACCTAAGAGGATAGAAGAGAGATAGAAGAGAGGTACTGCCATCTACATTTAATCTCAGAGCAGAAATGAATGGCTTACAATCTCGGGGTCGATAGAATGGAGATGTTGATCTGAGCAGAGCAAATAATTCCCATTGTATTAGGTCAAGTTGGTCTCTGATGAATGTTTTTTTCCATGGGTCACCCTCCTAGCCAGAAGGGACTGCTATGGCTTGCTGTCGTGATTCCCAGATAACAGCTTCAGTCTCAGAATTCATACCCATCTCACGGGCTGATAAAAGTGGTGGGGGGGGGGGAGAAGAGAGGAAGGAGAGGAAGAGAATTTGATGCAAAGGGGCAGGAGTGTAACAGGACAAATCTGAGAATGAAAAAGCCCAAATCAAAATGGAATTTTCATAAAACATGGTTGAAGGCTGGAGATGTAACTCGGTCCGTGGAAGGCTTGGTTATCGTGTGCAAAGCCCTAAGTCAATCAGCAGCCTCGGATATAAGTTCTTGTCTCAAAACTAAAACATGCAGGATTGGGTATAAAATACTAGTAACGGACCATCTGGGAATGTGGGTCAAAGGCATGACCTCTCCTGTGTGTTTGTAATGGAACCCTGAGTGCACATGAGGAATGTTTTACTTGTGTAACTGGAAATTACTGGGAATACAACAGCTCCCAGCAAGCACCCTCGCCCCTTGAGGACTTGCATGAGGTGGTCATTCTGCATAGTTAGATTCTTTTGTTTTTTGGGAAGTTTTGGTTTTTGTTTTTTTCGAGACAGGGTTTCTCTGTGTAGCCCTGGCTGTCCTGGAACTCACTCTGTAGACCAGGCTGGCCTCGAACTCAGAAATCCACCTGCCTCTGCCTCCCAAGTACTGGGATTAAAGGCGTGCGCCACCACTGCCCACCCATAGTTAGATTCTTTCAGTGACTTTTTGAAGTCTTGGCTTCCTCTCCTCCCGTGGCCAGTGTGTACTTACTCTGGTCGGATGTTTGGAAAACAGAAATAACAGGATAATGTACATGACGAGCCCGCCAAAGGATATCACGTGCTGTTGGCCCAGTTTGGCCGTGTCAAGAGCCAGCCAGAGAATAATAGCCAGGATCAATGAGCTCCAGATCACCCTGTGGGGACAGAAGGAGGGAGCTGTACCCTTTATTGTGCCAATTTGAATACTGTACGAGGCTTAAACTAACAAAGGAAACCCGCTAAAGAGATGACACACCCAGAACTTCAGACAGCTGGTCTTGGTGACGTATGTCCCTCTTACCTCCTAGCTCCCACCCTCACAAGTCCAAGGCTATGCACATGAGCATCAGGGTGGAGTGTGGTTGTCTGTACAGGGATGCCTGGTCTCTGCTTAAAGGATCTTTGAGGCATGCCTCAGTCTTCCTCTCTGCCCTTTTTGGGATTGCATTACCTTCGTGGGAGGATGTGTGTCCTGTAATTGGGGGAACCTCAGCAGAGTTAAATCAGACTTTGGGTCCTATCTTCCCAAGTCCAGTGGACATGACAGGCTGATTCACATCTTTGATAGCCGAATTGGGGAGGCCGCTGTGTGGTGATTGCACTATCCTGATGAACTGGACGGTGGGTGAGGTGTCCAGGGTAAACCATGTGCTTCTCAGTAGAGAGAACCCGTCCTGTGAACTACTCAGAAGGGCCATCTTTAAGGAGAGGGGAGCCCACAGTGAGAGACCAAAGAAAAGCCCTGGGGGCCACTGTAAGATGTGGGTTCCTTCAAGAGGGGAGTCAGGTCCCCAGGGAGCAGGCTCCAAGAGCAGGAAGCCCTTCCCCAAGTCAGAGCTATCCTTGCCCTCATCTTGGTACTGGCTTTGAGGCAAGTCTAGAGTCAGGACGTTGGGTGAAGAGAAGGGGACATTTGGCTGAGTTTTCTCTAGTTAGGGATGGAGGAACACCTCAGACTGAAACTAGGCGTGCGGTCATTGGATCACTACCTGACAGGAAGCAGAGAAGTCATAAGATTATTACACATTTGTACAACATAGAAGATAGATACTTCCACTAAACAAAGTTGAATGTGGGGAAGGAAAAAAATGTCATAATTTTTAATACACTGCTCACACAAAAACTTGTATGCTTTAGCATCAAGGGGATTTTTAGAGATTTAGGTCTTTGTTTCTTTGGTTGGTTTTACTTTTTTGAGACAGAGCGTATTTCTGTAGCCCTGGCTGCCCTGGAACTCACTTTGTAGGTCTGCCTACCTCTACCTCTGCCTCTTGAGTGCTACAGTTAAAGGAGCATGACATCACTGCCTGGCAAGATTGAGGTCCAGGGGCAAGTGACATAGACAGAAATGAGAGGAAATGAAAACTGATCTAAAAATGATTGAATTCAATAGTCAACAAATGAATGCAAATAATGCGATACCAGTTAGCATAACTTAATAAAAAAAATAAAAATACTTATGTTCATTGTGCATCGAAAATACACACACACACACACACACACATATACACACACACATACACACACACATACACACACATACACGCACATACACATACACACATACACACACACACACGCACATACACACACGCACACACACACACATACACACACATACACACACATACACACACACATACACACACACACATACACACATACATACACATACACACACATACACGCACATACACATACATACATACACACACACATACACACACGCACACACACATACACACACACACACACACATACACACACATACACACACATACACACACATACACATACACACATACATACACACACGCACATAC
>JAPYYD010007426.1:0-10288 GCA_028551405.1 Uromys caudimaculatus
CAATCATAACTTGGTCAAGGAAGAACTAAAGAAAGAAATTAAAGACTTCCTAGAATTTAATGAAAATGAAAGTACAACATACCCAAACTTATGGGACACAATGAAAGCAGTGTTAAGAGGAAAACTCATAGCTCTGAGTGCCTCCAAAAAGAAACCAGAGAGAGCATACACTAGCAGCTTTACAGCACACCTGAAAGTTCTAGAACAAAAAGAAGCTAATGCACCCAAGAGGAGTAGAAGGCAGGAAATAATCAAAATCAGGGCTGAAATCAACCAAGTAGAAACAAAAAGAAGTATACAAAGGATCAATAAAACCAAGAGCTGGTTCTTTGAGGAAATCAACAAGATAGATAAACCCTTAGGCAGACTAACCAGAGGGCACAGAGACAGTATCCAAATTAACAAAATTAGAAATGAAAAGGGAGACATAACAACAGATTCTGAGGAAATTAAAAAAATCATCAGTTCCTACTACAAAAACCTATACTCAATCAAGAAAACTGGAAAATCTGAATGAAATGGACAATTTTCTAGACAGATACCAAATACCAAAGTTAAGTGAGGATCAGATAAACCATCTAAACAGTCCCATAATGCCTAAAGAAATAGAAGCAGTCATTAAAAGTCTCCCAACCAAAAAAAGCCCAGGACCAGATGGGTTCAGTGCAGAATTCTATCAGACTTTCAAAGAAGACCTAATACCAATACTCTTCAATCTATTCCACAAAATAGAAACAGAAGGAAGACTACCCAATTCCTTCTATAAGGCCACAGTTACACTGATACCAAAACCTCACAAAGACTCAACAAAGAAAGAAAACTTCAGACTAATTTCCCTTATGAATATTGATGTAAAAATATTCAATAAAATTCTCACAAACGGAATCCAAGAACACATCAAAATGATCATTCATCATGATCAAGTAGGATTCATCCCAGGGATACAGGGATGGTTCAATACCTGGAAATCCATTAACGTAATCCACTACATAAACAAACTCAAAGAAAAAAAACCACATAGCCATTTCATTGGATGCTGAAAAAGCCTTTGACAAACTTCAACATCCGTTCATGATAAAAGTCTTGGAAAGATCAGGAATTCAAGGCCCACACCTAGCAATATACAGCAAACCAGTAACCAACATTAAACTGAATGGAGAGAAATTCGAAGCAGTCCCACTAAAATGAGGGACTAGACAAGGTTGCCCTCTCTCTCCCTAACTATTCAATATAGTAATTGAAGTTCTAGCTAGAGCATTTAGACAACAAAAGGAGGTCAAAGGGGTACAAATTGGAAAGGAAGAAATCAAAATATCACTCTTTGCAGATGATATGATCGTATACTTAAGTGACCTGAAAAACTCCACCACAGAACTGCTGCAGCTGATAAACAAATGCAGTAAGTGGCCAGATATAAAATTAACTCAAACAAATCAGTAGCCTTCCTGTACTAGAAGGATAAACAGGCTGAGAAAGAAATTAGGGAAATGACACCCTTCACAATAGTCACAAGCAATATAAAGTATCTTGGTGTGACTCTAACCAAAGAAGTGAAAGATCTATATGACAACAGAGAACTTCAAGTCTCTGAAGAAAGAAATCGAAGAAGATCTCAGAAGGTGGAAAGATATGCCATGCTCATGGATTGGAAGGATTAATATAGTAAAAATGGCCATCCTGCCAAAAGCAATCTACAGATTCAATGCAATCCCCATCAAAATTCCAACTCATTCTTCATAGACTTAGAAAGAGCGATCCTCAAATTCATTTGCAATAACAAAAAACCCAGGATAGCAAAAGCTATTCTCAACAACAAAAGAACTTCTGGAGGAATCAGCATCCCTGACCTCAAGCTGTACTACAGAGCAGTAGTGATAAAAACTGCATGGTATTGGTACAGCGACAGGCAGGTAGATCAATGGAATAGAATTGAAGACCCAGAAATGAACCCACACACCTATGGTCACTTGATTTTCGACAAAGGAGCTAAAACCATCCAGTGGAAAAACAGCATTTTCAACAAATGGTAGTGGTTCAACTGGCTGTCTACATGTAGAAGAACGCAAATTGATCCATTCCTATCTCCCTGTAGAAAGCTCAAATCCAAGTGGATCAAGGACCTCCATATAAAACCAGATATACTGAATCTAATAGAAGAGAAAGTGGGAAAAAACCTCGAACACATGGGTACAGGGGAAAAGTTCCTGAGCAGAACACCAATGGCTTATGCTCTAAGACCAAGAATCGACAAATGGGACCTCATGAAATTGCAAAGTTTCTGTAAGGCAAAGGACACTGTCAATAGGACAAAACAGCAACCAACAGATTGGGAAAAGATCTTTACCAATCCTACGTCCAATAGAGGGCTAATAGCCAATATATACAAAGAACTCAAGAAGTTAGGCTCCAGAGATCCAAATAACCCCATCAAAAAATGGGGAACAGAGCTAAACAGAATTCTCAACTGAGGAAACTCACAGGGCTGAGAAGCACCTAAAGAAATGTTCAACATCCTTAGTCATCAGGGAAATGCAAACCAAAACAACCCTGAGATTCCACCTCACACCACTCAGAATGGCTAAGATCAAAAACTCAGGTGACAGTAGATGCTGGCAAGGATGTGGAGAAAGAGGAACACTCCATTGCTGGTGGGATTGCAAGCTGGTAGAACCACTCGGGAAATCAGTTTGGCAGACCCTCAGAAAATTGGACATAATCCTACCCGAGTACCCAGCTATTCCACTCTTGGGCATATACCCAGAAGATGCTCCAACATGTAATTAAGACACATGCTCCACTATGTTCATAGCAGCCATATTTATACTAGCCAGAAGCTGGAAACAACCCAGATGTCCCTCAGCAGAGGAATGGATACAGAAAATGTGGTACATTTACACAATGGAATCCTACTCAGCTATTAAAAACAACGACTTCATGAAATTCACAGGCAATTGGATGAAACTTGAAAATATCATCCTGAGCGAGGTAACTAAGTCACAAAAGAACGAACATGGTATGTACTCACTGATAAGTGGTTATTAGCCCAAAAGTTCGGAATACCCAAGTTTCACTTCACAGCAACTGTTGGACTGAGTGTGAGGTCCGAGATGGAGGAGTGGGAGAAGGGACTGAAGGAGCTGAGGGAGTTTGCAGCCCCATGGAGGGAGCAACAGTGTCAACTGGCCTGACCCCCTGGAGACTGGACCACCAACCAAAGAATACACATGGTGGAACCCATGGTTCGAACCACATAAGTGGCAGAGGAGGGCCTTGTTGGCCATCAGGGGGAGGAGAGGCCCTTGGGCGTGAGGGTGTTAGAGGCCCCAGTATAGGGGAATGCCAAGGTGGGAAGACAGTAGTGGGTGGGCGGGGGTGGCGTGGGGTGGGTGGGTGTATACCCTCATAGAGGCAGGGGGAGGGGGGATGGTATAGGGGGTTTCCAAAGTGGAGACCTGGAAACATTTGAAATGTAAATAATGTATCAAAAAGTAAAAATTAAAAAAAAAAAGAAAGTCACTTGCTAACAATTACCTTTTCTATTCCATTCACACTGAAGACAGATTCTTACCGTCAGTTCTCTCACAAGTGAGACAAAGATAACCTGAACCACTAAACATCCCCTGCCTGTTCGTCACAGACCAGGAGGGCCAAGAGCATGTTTCTAAGCTCCATCTCAGCCCATTACAGCCTCTTGAGGAACAAAAATAATTGCAGTGAGAACTAGCACCCCCCTCACAGCTGAGTTACTGGAGGCAGAGCTGTATCTGTTCTTCTGACTCTTCCCAGTTTCTCAGCTGCAGTTATTACCTGGCTTTAGAAACTCCTCCAGTTTCTACTTGGTTCTGTGACTCCTACACTCCCTTTTCTTCACTCAGTAATAACCCAATGGTAACTCAGACATTGCTTCAAAACGAGTCACTGCAAACATGGTCTGGACTTTCTTCCAGAGCCTCTGGCCACAAGTGACTGTCATACTCACTAATCTTTGTAAAACAAACAAACAAAAAACCCCTACAAAATATATGCAGAATCCCTAGGTACTCATGACAGTCACTGGATGAGAAGATAGATTAGTTCAGGGCCTGACAACTAGAGGAGAGTAGTTAACAAGCCAGGTGGGAGTTCTCGAGTCCAGGCATCACTCAGTATCTGCTAGGGGCTGCTTCCGGGATCCCCTAGAGATACCCAAGTCCGTGTGTGCTCAAGTCACTTTGTAGAACAGTATAGGAGCTCCATGGTCCCTGTACACCCCCCATGTCATTTTAACTCCTTTTTATGCTGCTTGTAGCAGTCATCATGTCAGTGCCAAGCAAACTGTTGTTATGCCATGCTGCCGAGAAGACAGGAAAGGGAAGCCTACACTTGCTCTGCAGAGATACAGTCATAGGCCTAAGTATAATCACCCCAGAGACTCAAGATCCACCATGCTCAGATAAGGAGAGAGAATAAAGCCCTGGGAAGCAGTAGCAGCCTGCAGCCATGTGTGCCTGCACAACTTCCCACTTGCTCAGTTCAGAAAATTCAAGTATTGTTTTGGAGATTTGGGATAGTTACAAAAATCACCACCACCACCACCACCACCACCACCATCACCATCATCATCTGTTTTTACAGGAATTCTCACTGTCTAGCCCAGATAAGCTTAAAGTCACTATGTAATCCAGGCTGGCCTTGAACTCTTGCCTCAGCGTCTGAACAGTGGGACTATAGTAATGCCTTACCACATGCAATTGTTCACAAGCTTCTTTGAGCAGTCATTGGTTGGTTCTTAGACCTGAAGCCCACGGATCCACGTTTGTGTGTGGAAATCAACACACTGATATGAACATGAGAGCCTGGTGTGCCCTCAGGAAGAATGAAGTTGTGTGAGCCACACAGTAAGATTTCAACGTTTATTATAAGACAGCAGGTTACGTGGAAGCAATACAAAGCTACACAGTGTAAGTCAGCACAGCCTCTTTTAGAAAAACAGAAATAAGAACACAGGGATAGCGGAGCAAAGGCTGCATCCAGGTGGCAAAGGGCGGGCTGTCAAACACTCATTAAGGATGCACACGTAGCAGTGCTCTCAGTCCCACCACACACACCACACACACAAATTAACTATGGCTGTCTAGTAGCCTAACTATGGAAGGTGAATATTAAACTTCCAAACTTCCAGAGGATAATTTAGATCGTATCTTCACTTCCGTGGACCGGGAAGAAAAAACTAATAGGGACAGAAGGCACCTTAAGTATTTAGTAAACTATTATTAGCCGTACATCTGTCAGAGGGCTAATATCAAAATATACAAAGAACTCAAGAAGTTAGACACCAACAAACCAAATAACCCAATTTAAAAATGGGGTATAGACCCAAACAGAGAATTCTCAACGTAGGGATCTCTAATGGCCAAAAAGCACTTAAAGAAATGTTCAATATCCTTATTTATGAGGCAAATGCAAATCAAAATGACTCAGAGATTCCACATTACACCCATCAGAATGGCTAAGATAAAAAACTCAAAGGACAGCAAATGCTGGCAAGGGCGTGGAGCACGGGAGACTCTCCTGAGTTGCTGGTGGGAGTGTAACCACTCTGGAAATCAATTTGGCGGTTTCTCAGAGAATTGGAAATAGTTCTACCCCAAGATCCAGCTATACTGCTCCTGCGCATATACCTAAAAGATCCTCTACCATACCACAAGGAAACGTGCTCCACTAGGTTCATAGTGGCCTTATTTGTAATAGCCAGAAACCAGAAACAACCTAGATGTCCCCCAACTGAAGAATGGATAAAGAGACTATGGTACATTTACACAATGGAATACTACTTAGCTATTAAAAACAAGAATGTCATGAAATTTGCAGGTAAATGGATGGAACTAAAAAATATCACCCTGAGTGAGGGGACCCAGATCCCAAAAGACATGCATGGTGTGTACTCACTTCCAAGTGGATATTAGCTGAAAAGTCCAGGATACCCATGATATAATTCACAGACTCAAGCCAGCTAAGTAACAAGGAGGGCTCAAGAGAGGATGCTTGAGTATTACTTAGAAGAAAAAATAAAATAATCTTCAGAAGTGGAGGGAGGAAACTTCAGAAAGTGGATGGGGAGTGGAAGGGGTGGGTCAGGTGTGGGGAGAGCTGAGGAGAGAGGGCTGAGAGAGCAAACGGAAATTGGTGTGCAGGGTCAGCGGCATCTTGAGGTTGTACCAGAGACCTGGCAGGAGGGAGGCTACAGGGGGTCTATGAGGGCGACTCTAGCTGAGACTCCTAACACTGGGGGATATGAGCCTGAAGTAGCCACCTCCTGTAGCCAGACAGGACTCCCAGTAGAGGGATGAGAACACCAACCCACCTACAATACGTTTGACATGAAATTTGTCCTGCCTACAACAAGTTCAGGGACAAAGATGGAGCAGAGACTGAGGGAACTGGACAACTAATGACTGGCCCAACTTGAGATCCTCCCGTGAGCAAGCATCAATCTATGACACTATTAATGATTCTTTGTTATGCTTGCAGACAGAGCCTAGAATAACTGCCCTCTGAGGCTCCACCTAGCAGCTGATGGAAACATGCAGAGACCCACAGCCAAATACTAGATAGAACTCTGGAAGTGTTATGGAAGAGTTGGAGAAAGATTGAGGAACACAAAGGGTATAGGAACTCTACAAAAAGACAAACAGTCAACTAACCTGGACCCTGGGGGGAGAGGAGGGCTGCAATCAGGTTGTAAAGCAAATCAATAAATTAATGGGGAAAAGGAAACTATTATTGAATTGGGTCATATTAAGAACTTCTGCTCATCACATCACATGACATTATTAAATGAGTTAATTGTGTGTGTGTGTGTGTGTGTGTGTGTGTGTGTGTGTGTGTGTGTGTGTGTATGAGAAACAGAGAAACAGAAAAAGAGAGACAGAGAGAGATGTGGAGAGAGGCAAAGAGATACAGATTTGTGAGCATGTATTTAACAAGGGGTTAACAAATCCATAAGAAAAAGACAACTAAATAGAAAAAGGATCAAATATATTTAATGCACACTGAAAGAAAAAAGTGGCCAATAAGAAACACAAAGATGCTCCAGGCAAGGGGAGCCACATAAAATGACAGAATGGCCCCACTCTCCCACCAGAGTGACCCAGCAAAACCCACACTGCCATCATTATTACAGCCAACAGATTAGTCACTTCTCTTGCTCCTGGGATGGAAAAGCTGACGGAGACCTCTTAGAGGAGGAAGGACTGACTGAGACATTAGTAGAGAGGGATAGAACCTTAACGCTGGGAACCATGGAGGCGTATGAGGCCGCTTGCTCACATGGTGGAGGGTGAGGAAATAGTGTTCAGGCCACAACTGGGGCTTAGCTATAATTCCAAAGGGCTTCCGGGTGCCCAGGGACTCACTTCCTCCAGCTTGGCTTCACCTCTTAAAGTCTCTTAAATGACTTCCCAAATGAGCGCCAGAGTCTGCGGGCCCTGTGTTCAAATACCCTAACCTGGTGTGGGGTAATGTCACATTTACACTATTACAGATGAGATATTATTTAAACTCTCAAGTTCTCGTATTGCTAGGAGGGACACACACACACACACACACACACACACACACACACACACACACAATATTGATTTGGAAAATATTTGAACATTTTACTGAAGTTGAAGGGTGTATACATGCCCTCTGACTAGAAATCAAAGAAACCAAATATATGAACGAAGATGTCTAGACATTGTTGCGTGACAAGACTTTTCCTGGGAAGAGACAACACGCATGTCTACTCACCCCAGATAGAGATTCCATGACAGGCCAAAGTACAGATACCAGCAAAGTCCAGTTTGGTGAGCCAATGAGATTTACTGGGCTACCTATAGGAGTACGGGAGAGGAGTTACAGAAGCAGAAAGCATCAAATAGAGCTACATCACCAAAGCCCAGGGCATCATTGGTGACAGCTTACAGACGCTGAGAGCCCGGAGCACACACTGCACAGACTGCAGGCAGCTCACGGAGCTCAAGACTGTCCTTCCTAAATGACTCAATTGGTCTAAACCTCTCCCAGGCAGCCAAGGTGGTTTCTGCTTCTTCTAAGAAGCAGGTTTGGTCTCACAATCTCCTTTGCAGCTTTGATCTCCTGAAAATGTCGCTCAGCAGCCTTTGTTGTTTACTCTGACAAGCACGGAGGAGCTTAGTCAAGCTGGTCAGTTTCAGGGACTTTCAGGTGCTATCTTGAATTGTTTACTTTACAGGGTGGAATGTTTCAATCTTGAGGAAAGTGCTACGCAATTTACATAACTGAAGTGCAGATATGAGCAGTAAAGTCACATATAAGGAATATTATTAGAAATATAAGAAACTCTTAGAAGCATTATTCTTTTTTTGATAATTTATTTACATTTCAAATGCTTCCCCCTTTCCAGATCTCCCCTTTGGAACCCCCTATCCCCTTCTGCCTCCACCTGCCTCTATGAGGGTATTCCCTCACCCACCCTCCCACCCTCTCTCCCCTTCCCTCCTTGACATTCCCCTATACTGGGGCTTCTAACACCCTCAGGCCCAAGGGCCTCTTTCCCCCCTGATGGCTAACAAGGCCCTCCTCTGCCACATATGTGGTTCGAACCATGGGTCCCTCCATGTGTATTCTTTTGTTGGTGATCCAGTCTCCAGGGGGTCAGGCCAGTTGACACTGTTGCTCCCTCCATGGGGCTGCAAACTCCCTCAGCTCCTTCAGTCCCTTCTCCCACTCCTCCATCTCGAACCTCACACCCAGTCCAACAGTTGCTGTGAAGTGAAACTTGGGTATTGCGAACTTTTGGGCTAATAACCACTTATCAGTGAGTACATACCATGTTCGTTCTTTTGTGACTTAGTTACCTCGCTCAGGATGATATTTTCAAGTTTCATCCATTTGCCTGTGAATTTCATGAAGTCGTTGTTTTTAATAGCTGAGTAGGATTCCATTGTGTAAATGTACCACATTTTCTGTATCCACTCCTCTGCTGAGGGTCATCTGGGCTGTTTCCAGCTTCTGGCTAGTATAAATATGGCTGCTATGAACATAGTGGAGCATGTGTCTTTATTACATGTTGGAGCATCTTCTGGGTATATGCCCAAAAGTGGAATAGCTGGGTCCTCGGGTAGGATTATGTCCAATTTTCTGAGGGTCTGCCAAACTGATTTCCCGAGTGGTTGTATCAGCTTGCAATCCCACCAGCAATGAGGGAGTGTTCCTCTTTTTCCACATCCTTGCCAGCATCTGCTGTCACCTGAGTTTTTGATCTTAGCCATTTTGAGTGGTGTGAGGTGGAATCTCAGGGTTGTTTTGATTTGCATTTCCCTGATGACTAAGGATGTTGAACATTTCTTTAGGTGCTTCTCAACCCTGCGAATTTCCTCAGTTGAGAATTCTCTGTTTAGCTGTGTTCCCCATTTTTTGATAGGGTTATTTGGACCTCTGGAGCCTAACTTCCTGAGTCCTTTGCATATATTGGCTATTAGCCCTCTATTGGACGTAGGATTGGTAAAGATCTTTTCCCAATCTGTTGGTTGCCATTTTGTCCTATTGACAGTGTCCTTTGCCTTACAGAAGCTTTGTAATTTCATGAGGTCCCATTTGTCGATTCTTGATCTTAGAGCATAAGCCATTGGTGTTCTGTTCAGGAACATTTCCCCTGTACCATGTGTTTGAGACTTTTCCCCACTTTTTCTTCTATTAGATTCAGTATACCTGGTTTTATGTGGAGGTCCTTGATCCACTTGGATTTGAGCTTTGTACAGGAAGATAGCAATGGATCAATTTGCATTCTTCTACATGTAGACCACCAGTTGACCCAGCACCATTTGTTGAAAATGCTGTCTTTTTTCCACTGGATGGTTTTAGCTCCTTTGTCAAAGATCAAGTGGCTGTAGGTGTGTGGGTTCATTTCTGGGTCTTCAATTCTATTCCATTGGTCTACCTGCCTGTCACTTTACCAGTATCATGCAGTTTTTATCACTACTGCTCTGTAGTACAGCTTGAGGTCAGGGATGTTGATTCCTCCAGAAGTCCTTTTATTGTTGAGAATAGCTTTTGCTATCCTGGGTTTTTTGTTATTCCATATGAGTTGAGAAATGTTCTTTCTAAGTCTATGAAGAATTGAGTTGGAATTTTGATGGGGATTGCATTGAATCTGTAGATTGCTTTTGGCAGGATGGCCATTTTAACTATATTAATCCTGCCAATCCATGAGCATGGGAGATCTTTCCATCTTCTGAGATCTTCTTTGATTTCTTTCTTCAGAGACTTGAAGTTCTTGTCGTAC
>JAPYYD010007427.1:0-10288 GCA_028551405.1 Uromys caudimaculatus
ACACATGTATTCTCTCTATTTACAATAGTGTATTATATATAGAATAATATATATATATAAAGCATTAAGAATAAACATATAATGTATTTATTCTCTTTGTTTCTGATGTTCTCCTTCTCATCCTGCCTCAAATCTCAGTTCCTTTGTCCCATATACTGATGTAACTTGGTGTCCTGATGTCTTTCTCTTTTACAGGAGTTCAGCATTTCTTAATGTCAGCATGTAGGGCTTATATCTACATAATGTCTTGTTTATCCATGCTGATAAGGGGGCGCCATTGTAAAAGTGGCAGTATCTAGCACTCTTAAGAGTCAGCGCCATGATGTTAGTAGGATTTCTGACCTTTGATGCCTGCTAAAAAGCAGGTTTTTCCTTTTGATGAGGGCATTGCCTCTTACTAAAATACAAATGTCTCTTGACCTGAAAACTCCGTTCTTAATAACTTACCCATGACATGCTTAATAACCCACAACTCATTCATAATGAGATGTTTTTCAGATAAACTTGTCTGAGAGTGTATCTGGGGGTTCCAAAGAGCTCCAGTGTGATAGAGATTCAGCACTGAATGAGGCGACTAACCATCTGGAGACCTGCAGGAAGCCATTGCAGACAGAGAAGGGGAGACCGGGAATATTTGAGGCCAGGGAGGCTGACAGGAAACTCATTTAATTCCCATGTCCCCCTGTCTTTTCTCCTAAGTTTTTAATGAACAAAACAAATCCCGGAGTCTAACCCAGCGGACATAGCATTCTGCACAATTTCATCTTGGATCAGATCATGTAAGAGTTTCAGAGAGTAGAGAGAACCCACAGAAATTAACTTACACAGAATCAAAAGCATGGGAGTGTCAGGCGTAGACCACTGGTTGCTCATTGCATTTGTAGGATTTTAGAATGCATTTGTAATTCTGACCCAACTATTAAGCATAAGGTCAAAACTTGTTAAAAATCATACTTCAAGTTGATTATTAAATGTTTTACCATTTGGTATCTTCACATATATTCCCATTTTTCTCTTCTTACATTTTTTCCAAGTTCACTATCAGTGTTCTGGGAGTACAATGAATAAAAAATACAAAAGAGATGTTTTTGTGTAGATAATAAAGAAATGTAAGAGGAAATTAAAATAATAAGTGCAATGCCTGTCAAGAGTTTGATGTGGGCTCTCTGGGAAGTACAAATGAAACACAGTGTATAGAGTGTTAAGCAATGCTCAGCTCTTGAGTAGCCTTTTAGCCATCATCATGAAGGCTGGCAATTGGAGAAGCAGCTACTCTCATGCAGATTACCTAAGGTAAGGTTTGTTATTCATTTAGATGAAATACACACACACACACACACACACAAACATGCACACACACACATACACAATTAATATTGATGAAGACCCTGTGCCCACATCTACTGGAAATTCTCAGAGTTAACAAAGTCTCAAGGACAAATTTGAATATCTTTGAAGCCTTCTCTGAGATCACAATCCCTCCTTACTTGCACACTAAGAATTGCCAAACTAATACAGGCAAAAGTACTAGCCTAAGCTGCTGTAGCAGAAGACATGGAAGTTAAAGGAAGGTCCAAAGATACCACTGTGTGGTGATGTATGATCAGAATGTCAGAAGAAACAACACAAGAAAGAGATAGGTTTGAATGCAGATCACAAAACCTAGATTCTTAGATAATCATACGGAAACCCAATATTACAATTCCTAACCTTGAGGTTTGCTTTATGGAGTGTGTATGTGTGTGTGTGTGTGTGTGTGTGTGTGTGTGTGTGTAAATGGAATAAGGTCATATTCCCTGGGCAAAGGTTCTGTACCTATGGTGTACGTGTGGGTTGTAACTGCTTTGGGGTGACATATCAGATATCCTGCATATCAACATTTACATTACAATTTATAACAGTAGCAAGATTACAGTTATGACGTATCAACAAAATAATTTTATGGTTGGGAGGGTCACCACAGCATGAGCTACTGTATTAAAGATTAAGAAGGTGAGACCCTTCTTAATGGACTAAGAGAAGATTGCCAGGCAAACTAGCCTTCTCTGGGAAGGACAGTATCTCTATCTGTATGCTTCCAACTCAACAATAAATGATAAGAATCATTCTTTTAGCCATTCATAAACATATTAAGCAATTACAGTATTCCAGTCTCCATGCTGACTATACACAGAAACTTAGGCAAAAGCAGCTGGTGTACAATACAGATAAAGCTAAATTTCCCTTGCCTGGCCAACGGATATCATTAGAAGACAAGTTCAACTTTCAGACAGTCATGACTAAGATTTTCATAGAACTCATGTGATTGATCGCAAAAGCCCTTTGGTTCACAACCTTTTCAGAGACAGCTGTCTCATAACGACTTAGCATTGAGCACACATCTCTTGAAGGACAGCTGAACAAAACATCACTAAGCTCTCTCAGGTAACATTTAGAGAACTTGGGGATCGCCACATCTGTTCTCTTGCACGTACATACCCAGCCATCTGTTCCTTTCACTCAACGTGGCAGAATCCTATTCCACGAGCTGTATTTTCACTTCTCAATATAGAACTACGTATCTTGTGTCATGGTCCAAATGACTTCCTGATCATAAATCACTGACTTTGGATTTGTAAGAGACAACAAACATTGACTTTGTTGTTAGCATATGTAAAACATTGTCCACTCGATGGACTGTATATTTTGATGACCAGTAAGTGTCCTAATGTTTCAGATGAGAATGTCCTGAAGGATAATCTTTTAATCCATTATTGCTTACAGTCTGAGAAGCCTGGTGTCCAGATTAAATGCAATGTGATTTACGCTATGGTAAGTAAATCTTCTCTTAAAGTCAGACGAGTGTTTTAAATGAGTAAACCAAGCCTTTCTAACAGTGTTTTGAAGCTTGTGACATTTCGTCCTAGTTTTACCGTGCTAAGGATTCCTTAGCAATGTGTTGAGAAGCAGTGTGAGCTCACTCTGAGTCTTTGATTATGTTTAATAGCTTCACTGTCAGACGGTGAGTCATGATCTTTCACTTCTGTCTAACAGTTTGTATTTACACCTCCTTGCATTTGATAAAAAGCAGTGATGAGCTCTGCTCATTGACAATGATGACTCCTGTATTTTAATCAGTGCAGAAGAAAAAAATAAAATAGCTTGATAGGGAGCAGAATGCCTTCCTCTCACTACTTTAAATTATAGGAGTTCTGAACACACCCATATAGAATGACTGTGCCATTAACTGTCAGCCAATCCATCATCTGATTTTCATGAGATGGTTTCCGTTCATTCTCTGAGCCTCAATTTAACAAATGAGGTTGAGAAAAAAAATTATCTTTTCTATTGCAAACCTAGCTGACACAAACATTCATCAGCGTATCTTTGTAAAAGTCAATCTAATGGGAGGAAATCAAATCTGTCTGCTTCTTTCCCTAATCCAGTAAGGCTGGATATACCCAGCAGTAGGGTGTGGTCAAATCACATAGGCTTTAAGGAAGGCATCCAGGGAGAAGTGGACCTGATATTTCTGAATAGATATCAGAATACAATAATTATTTTTAAAAGTATCTAAAGTTTCTTCCTCACTAAGCTGCCCTAAATTTTTTTTTCTTCTGGAAAATGTAAAGCTTGGGTTTTATTTGCTTCTTGAGTTAACAATAATATCCTTCACTCAAAGCAGTCTGGAAAGATGTTTCATCTTTTCATGGTGAAAACAATTTGGAGTTAGTACCTGACTACAGGGTCCTAACCTATGAGGTAGGAATCTTTAGGATCCAGTAGAGAGAGATAAAGTATTGGTAGAACATGGAGGTAGCTGGGGTTTTTTGTACAAGGGCAGGTGTAAAATGTGTCAGCTTTGTAAGAAACAGGTAGAATGTAAATATGAAACATCCATGGAGGCTTGTGTTGGGTCACTTGGTGCCAAGATAGTGTTGTTGTTGTTGTTGTTGTTGTTGTTGTTGTTGCTGCTGCTGCTGCTGCTGCTGCTGCTGCTGTTTTGGGAAGGTCTGTGGAGGCTTCAAGAGGAAAGTTTTAATGGAAGAAAGTGGATGAATGCAGGCAGTCTGATGACTACTTGCCTTGATGAGCTGCACCCTCAGTCTGTCAAACAAAACAAATCTCATCTCTCTTGATTTATTTTGTGCCTGGTATTTGACTACATGAAGAAAAAAAGCAACTAGTACTAGACTCAACTCAGCTGTTGTATCAAGAAAACAGGCATAAGTAACATAAATGGATGATGGCTGTGCTCTAATAAAACAGTAGTAGGATATGGCTTCTGAACCATGATGTGCTGAGACCTAGTAAAAGAGACCACCTCCCTTGGGTTATATTTTGGCACATTACTAAAGAAATGGAGACTGTATTTACTGTCTTGACCTTTCCATACATTGAAAATGACTTTTTCCACAGTTTCTTTAGATTTTGACAATGTACATAAAATTTTCCATAACACCAAAGCACACTGAAGCAGTAGAAGAGAAGGCTGTCTGGTTATTAGGAAGGATTAGAACAGGCAATACATCTCTTCAATATATCCATTCAAAAGAAGAATCCACTCAAGCACTAACTGATACAGAGCTTGTAACGACTGGGCTCTAGCCTTATGGACAGCTCAGGGAGGAGAGACAATCACAAGGAATAGTTACTGCTCAGGTGACTCCATGAAAACTGACAGCAAGCATATGTGTTGGGTGGGGACATGCTTGAGGAACTACAGAAAGTAAAAACATGTGAAGCAAGTAAGGCAGAGTCCAGGAGCCCTGCAGGAACACAGAAACATCACTCAAGTTCTTCCCAGAACCCCTAATCACTGACTGGGCTATTGCAACATTTAATATGGCACTTCCAGAGTATGTGACCAGACTTCTAAGGAGCCAGTCCAGAAAAACTCACCAGATACCACTACAGAGATGGGGAAGGAATAGAATGATAACCCAAGATCCAGGAAGGGGCTGACTAAATTGGAGCTGAAGGCATTGTACTCATATCTGCCAAAGCCGTGACAACCTAAAATGAGTTCTTCCTGTATAAAGTCTCATTTATACCTCTGTATGAAAATCAGACACCATGCCTAATACTGCATTGTTCTGTGTGTCTTATCTTCTGGAAGTCATATTGTCAGCCCCTTTTGACACAGAAGGAATTTTTTCCTGATGAAAGAGTTTGAGGTGCAACAAGAATTTAACTTGGAAACTGAATCGTTTTCAGGGTGAAAAGAGGAAACAGAAGAGATGAGAGCAAATAGGTCTGATGTGCAGCTGGCACTTCAAGTTGGCATGAGTTGTTTTAATATAGGATAATTTCCAGTGAAGAGAACAGCACTTTAAACCGTGTGTGTGTGTGTGTGTGTGTGTGTGTGTGTGTGTGTGTGTGTGTGCGCGCGCGCGCGCGCGCATTTTGTATGCAAATGCATGTATTCAACTGTCAAAGTCATTTCTACATTGTGGGACAAATAAAATTAAAAGAGAGCACTTGAGGTGGAGCCTACCAAGGCCTACAGATGCAAAGCATATTGCCTTTACAGGCACGAGAAGACCCATGTTGTATGACTGCGTACACCATTTATGTATAATTCATTGTCAATTTTGCAAAAGAGATATGTCTGTTTTGTAAATGAAGCACAGGCTAAACCAAGAGTGGAGAATAACAGTTCCCCTTCCACATCCCAGTTAGTTGCTTCCCTGAGTAAGATTTTCCTGACAGAAAAACTGCACCGCTGTTCCAAGAAATGAACAGGGGAAAGGATGCTCCAAAGACAAAACAAAGAAAGCCTTTGTCTTAGAATTTCATAATACTTGGACACGGTGGGAAAGAATGTCTCATGCATCTTTGGCAACTTCTCTTGGAAAGCCTCGGTAGAGCTATAAATGCAGAGGAACTGAGTCTAAGACAATCAAACTGAAGTGAGCCACAGTGACACTTAGCGCACACAGTGCTGACTTTCCCAGACAATGTGAACAGTGACAAACTCAAATGGATGCGGTTAAGATCCGTGTTAGGTCATCTACCTACAAGCTGATTCTGGGGAGAAAAATAGCCATACAAATACCTGTTCAAACTTGGCTCTGGAGGCTTGTTCTAGAATCTGGAAAAACAATTGCAACAATGTAGCTGGATTTGAAAAGTATGAAATGCATGCAGCATTTACTTTGTGTGAAGAAAAATAAAATACAAGAAAACTAAGACAATAGCACAATCCTGCACCCTGTCCAGGTGAAGCTAATACTCAGAATGATGCCTCTAGTAGGGACTTACATTTGGGCTGGCTATTGGAGATTAGCCATGCTAGGCCAGGAGGCCTTCTCTGCAACCTCACTAAACCTCCCAGAGTCCATGCAGAGAGAGAAAGTCAGGCACCAAAACGTGCAGGTCTCACATGAGACAGGATCCTCTTCCCCACCATCTTCTATCCTTGTGGAAATGTGAATTCACTTCCTAAATGCTTTGTCTTGGCTTCAAATAAACCATTGTTTTCATTGCAACAAAGTAGGTCACCAAGGCTTCTGAAAGTTTGACTCTCTGTGGCCGTGTTTATTCAAACTGCCTCATCACAGACCAGTGTGGGGCCTCCTAGAGAAGAGGTCCTGGCTGGGGATCTGAGGCAGATTCCCCCAGCTCACATTCACTTTTCTTCTCCACTCCATTTGCACTGTGATAAACTAGACTCCATAAGTTTTGTGCCTGCTTTATACAATAGGAGATCTGAAATGAAATGAATACTTGAGAACAAAGGCAATAAAGTATTATTATGGCTGATGGAGAAATGATTTGTTTCAAATGCCAATTGCTTAGAGCAGGGTTTCAGCAAAAATCAAATAATAAATGGTTACCATATTGGCAACGTATTCTCTTATTGATCTTCTATGGAAATCAGATTTCAGACAGGAAAAAAGCCTGCCACGCATAAGACCGTATTCCAGAGCAAGTGTCTGTGATGAATGATTATCAAGTCTCTTACTGCTTACAGTACATTTTCAGAAGCACCCTGATACTTAGGCTCATAACTTTTTTATGTTACTTGATTTCTAGATTCTATAGGTCAATAAAATTGAAGAGTGAAGCTTTTATGACCCAGAGTAAGGTTATGCTGCAGCCAAATTCTCCTGTGTCTGCATTAGTCTTACCTGGGGAGTTTATTTAAAAGAGATTCCCAGATCTTCAGCCTCTGACACTTCCCACCCAGAGGTTAAGGAGAGTCTGCGATTCTGTATTTACACTCAATAGTTCATGTACGAGGAGGCTTATTGATGGGGGTTGAGAAAAACCAACAATAGATGCAACCTGCTTTTGAGTCTAAGAAAAAGGACCAGAAACTTAAGAGGCTTAAAATAGCTGAAATCAGAGCTGATATCAAGCCTCTGATTCAGAGTGCCGAAATCCTTCTGAAAGAGAGGAAAGGATAAAAGGAAATATTTGTATGGCTGGGGAACTTAACTTGCTCCCTACCTCACCCAAATGACAAGTCCACAGCATAGACACAGACTCTAATCCCCAGTGGTCTCTGATGCACCCTGTGCATTTAACATTCTGCTTCTTGGGAATCAAGGCAGGTTTTTGCAAGCAGACTAAACGGACAAGGACATGAGCCTCTCACCACCTGAAAACAGTAACGCTGCCAGGCACATAACTTTATCACTACACAGCGTGTTTCAAACATCAGGATGGTGTGTGTAGTCTGCAGACATCCAGATGTGGCAGCTTTGGGTGTCTTCCACACATTCAAGCTTTCTGTTTCAATGTGCACTCATGTGCTTGAATGGTCAATATCTGGAGAACACAGCGTCAGGTTTGGGGCGGTGGGACACGTAGAACTACACAGTCCTGGTTTCAAACAGACTCAACCCCAGTGGTTGATTTGTAACTTAAATATTCAAATTCTGAGCAAGGTTTCCTCTGGAATCATGTTACATGTAGTGTGCACTTCTCAGACCAGTCCATAGAAGACTTCTCAGCTGTAAGATACCTGACCATGGGTAGACTCAGCCGAGACCTGGAAGCCTATTGCTTCTGTGAAGCTGAGAGGAAGAAGATACAGAAAGAGTTCTTTTCTTTCTTTCTTTTCCGCATCCAGCAGGACAAGGGCAGCATTTTGAGACCAAGGTTGCATTATTTCTTCTATTGTTTATATTATTTCCATCTCCCTGTACCTCTTCCTCTGTCCCTCCCTTTTATTCTGGAGAATTCTGTGTTCCCATGTTCTCCATTCCTATGCTCAAAACTATTTTTAAATGTAGTGGTGTGTGTGTGTGTGTGTGTGTCTGTGTGTGTGTGTGTTTTGTGTATACACATACATACATATATATGATATATACATATATATAAATATATATATATGATAGGTAGGTAGATAGATAGATAGGTAGGTAGATAGATAGATAGATAGAAAGATTTCTTAACAGATTTGACCATAACATTTCAGGGAACATTTGTCTTTTGGACAAGACTGCTAATCTTTCAATAGAGAGTCTCAACTACTACAGTGGCAGTCTGTGTGACATCACACTACTACAGGAACCTACATAGTCATGTTCTTCCAGAGAAAAGGAGATTATCCATAGGCTGGATGTAGGGATCACCTCTGAGGTTCTCTGCAGGGACCCTGCTCACATTTAGACCATCCACTTCGACAATTTCACCTCTATGCTTTTCGATTTTGCACAGATCATGGGTTTTGGCTTAGAGACAGCCAATAGAAAGTCAGGGAGATAGCCACTATCATTGCCATGGACAGGGCCTTGGAGAGACAAAAAGGGGCAAACATTTGAGCACATGTAATGCCTCCAAGTCTAGTTCTGCTACTACTAAGAAATGTGCTGGCTCATGGAGACAAGTATTTGTGATGGGTGTGCATGTCCATACCAAGTGCTAGTAGTACTCCATGTTAGTTTACACAGAAAAGTATTTCTCAGTCATAGGCTGTGATCAGTACTGTTCCATGTAGTATTCATCTCTAATTCGTTTTGATGCAACTCTCTAAAATGGCAGTCTTCAGCGGCACCGAAAAGGGATTTGAAATATGCATTGATTTGCTGTAGCCTGAATTAGCGAGTGACTCACCTATCTTTGGGGGGCGGTGGAGGAAATCATTTCACACCACTGCTCTTAGTTGATGTATTCAACCAGAGAACCTCTGCAGAGAGGAAAAAGCATAATCTTTGTGGAATGTAGGAGGCAAAAAGGAAAGAAACTGTGTGGATGCCCAAGGAAATCTTGCTCAGAATTCATCTGGAAGGAAGAGCTAATACCCTGCATTTATTGCAGAAGCTCATACTCATGGGCTCCTTTCTGCTCTCTTTGTAAGAGTGAAAAATGTCTTTTTCTAAATATCAGAGCACAATGGATGAGAAGAGTAGACAGAGTGGCTTCTCAGGACCAAATAGCTAGGTTCATGTCCATCTTTTCAGACCCCTCAGCCACCTTGCTTAGGACAAAGTTCTTGTTCTCTCAAGCATCCTTCCTGTCTGTAACCTGAACTAACAACAGTTATTACTATCCACTACCTCAGAGGAAGTGATGAGGAAGAATTCATGGTGAAGGAGCCTGGCACACTTCACTAGAGCATTTGCCAAGTGGAGCTATCATTAGGTTGAAGGAAATAAGTTGGTGGCCTGTTCAGTTGAGTGTAATGACAGGTTGTGTGAATAGCATCTTAGTCTGCCCACCCAGACAGAATCATTAAATTCTAAGCCAGCTCTGTTGTCCCCACGATCATAGGTCTAAAGTTATAAGATTTATTGCTTCTTGGTGCTTTTAATCGGAGATGTCAGGTTTCTTACAGTAGATTAGTCACATGCTGGGGAAAGATGAGTCATTGATCATATGGAAGGCTGTGACCATGTCCCTGATAATCTTAGAACAAGACTAATTGCAATCTGAAAAAGACAAGGGCTCCTTTCCCAGCTAGGCCTTGTGTATCCAGAAGTCAGCCTGGGGTTGATTTGACTTGGTTTCCTATTTGCCTTCTCATCAGATAGTGTAGCTGGCTCGTGAACGTTCAGAATCTGCCTTACAAAGCCAGCCTTCAGGTATACCATGATTCTAGTTCCCATAGGGAGGAAGACACTCCCTGACTCCAGCTCTGGATGTAGGAGCTGCCACGGGCTCATTTCCCATAATTCTCTGCTACAGCTTACTTGCGGCTTGTCCTTCGCTCTACGGGGCTCTGAACTCACTCAAAATATGCAGAGATGGTTTTTTACTGAATATGATATTAACAAAAGAAGGTTAACTTCTCTTTCAGCAGGGCAGGCAATTGCTGAAATATGCTAATTCAAATAAGAGGAGAAATATGATAGATTTT
>JAPYYD010007428.1:0-10287 GCA_028551405.1 Uromys caudimaculatus
TGACTTTGGATAGATCATTAGCATGGCATAGATACTGAAAGAATAGATTCTTATAAGAACAATTGCTCCTGCTAGGCCCACTGGCTAAGTGAGGCACATCAACTATCATAAACAAGAGAGGACAATAGCCAGGACAATTGCATACAAATGGATTTAAAACATGTGCTGTTGAAAGCTTTAAGACATAGGGACCACAGGACTTCAGGACTTCATTCCCTCCCTCAACTAGAAGGAATTTACTTCTGCTCACAGTATGTACTGGCTGGTTTTGTGTGTCAACTTGACACAAGCTGGAGTTATCACAGAGAAAGGAGTTTCAGGTGAGGAAATGCCTCCATGAGATCCAGCTGTAAGGCATTTTCTCAATTAGTGATCAAGGGAAAAGCCCCTTGTGGGTGGTATCATCCCTGGGCTGGTAGTCTTGGGTTCTATAAGAGAGCAAGCCAGGAGACGCCTCTGGATCAGCTCCTGCTTCCTGACCTGCTTGAGTTCCAGTTCTGACCTCCTTTAGTGATGAACAGCAACGTGGAAGAGTAAGGTCAATAAACCCTTTCCTCCCCAACTTGCTTCTTGGTCATGGTGTTTGTGCAAGAATAGAAACCCTGACTAAGACAAACGCCATTAATATTGTTCTTATCCTTAAATCTAAAACATTAGTTTTTTCCAGATGAATAATTTAAGTTAATCTGTTTTTCTTATAACAATCTGAAATAAGAAAAAAAATGCATTAATTTCAGGCATTTGATATCATCCTTCTTGGGAAAAAAAACAGTATATGTTTAGATGTTGAAGAATATAAATACCAGATAGTTTTAGGTTCTTAAGGTTTTAAATTAAACATTAGATAACTAAGTACCCACATCATGGCTCAAAACTGTAGCTATAGTTTCAGGGGCTCCCACGCTCTCTTCTGGCCTCCATGGGCATCAGACATACACATGGTACCCGACATACATGGAAGCAAAACAGCAACACAATAAACAAATGTAAATGAAACCAAACTAAAATACTGTATAACAACACTAATTAGTATATAGCACATTTCTATCAGGTCCTGCAGCTAATGTGTCTCTATGGAAAAAAAAATAAAAATTGTCTTGTGGATTCAGTGACTTTACTCGTAAAATCCTAGGCCTCTGTGTTCCTTTTGATCATAGGCAGAAGCCCTCGGTAGTCATCCATGAGCTTAGTGCTCATCTGTCCTTGTCCTGGGGCCAAGTTAAAATAATTTAATTAAGTCTTGAACACGTTAGATCTTTATCTGTTCTGCAATTAAATGCAATATTAAAGTGGATTAAATTTACAGTTAAATTTCCAGATTTCTAGAATTTTGCAGCTTATATACTCTAGGGTCTACTGGACAATTAAGGAGGAGGATTATATATGAATAAAGGAAGAACAGAAAAGGAAGGAGAAAGAGTCATTTCCCAGCAGACGTGTGAGAACACCATGTAGGACTTGTAGAAGAGGCAAGAGAGAAAGTATTGTCCATGGTCAAAGTCAGGGGCTGGGGGCGGGGGGATTCAGTGAAAGCAGGGCCTACAGTTAGTGTTACAAATCACATGCCAGGTTGTTAAGAAGGTGAAAGGCCATTTTACACTAAGAGACCATGTGAAAAGGCATGGGTACATGAAATGAGGCAACACAGTTATGAACACTGAGCTTTAGTTATTTGGGCCATATTAAGACAAAAAAAAGAAGTTAGAGAAGATGATACTGGGAGACAAAGACCACAGTGGTCCTTATATGATATGCAGTGGTCCTTATATGATACGCAGTGGTCCTTATATGATACGCAGTGGTCCTTATATGATACGCAGTGGTCCTTATGTGATATGCAGTGGTCCTTATGTGATACGCAGTGGTCCTTATGTGATACGCAGTGGTCCTTATATGATACACAGTGGTTCTTATGTGATACGCAGTGGTCCTTATATGATACGCAGTGGTCCTTATATGATATGCAGTGGTCCTTATATGATACACAGTGGTCCTTATATGATATGCAGTGGTCCTTATATGATACGCAGTGGTCCTTATATGATACGCAGTGGTCCTTATATGATACACAGTGGTTCTTATATGATACGCAGTGGTCCTTATATGATACGCAGTGGTCCTTATATGATACGCAGTGGTTCTTATATGAGAAGTGGGAAACAATAGGCCTATTTTTAGATGATAGCCATGGAAAAGGATTGTAGTGATGAAGTAACTTGCTCAAGATGTAGATTTGGAAAGAAGGATTTAGAAGTAGTGTGCATAATTACTTTGAGAGCTGGCCAATATTGGTTCAGGCAATCCTGAATTACACATAAAGCTGAAATCAAAGGGCTGGATCTGAGAGGATACTCACCAGGCACATGGATGGACACACTGCCTATGTGAGTGACAAGGACAGGAGTCTACATTCACTTTGATATTTCCATGTGAGTCTCTGGGAGGAGGAGTGCATTTACTTGGATATAGAACACAGAAGAAGAAGCTGATTGTAGAAGGAGCAGTTTCAGTTCACTTCTGAACAGACTGAACTTTGAAATCCCTGGAAAACACCCAAGCAAATGAAAGCAGAGAGCTGGGCTTTTGTTGTTTCCTCATCTCGTTTCTGCCACTTCCTCCAAGCTAACACCTGGCACACTATAGATTCCAAATGCACATTAATTGCACAGACACAGTGTATGAGTTTCGGAAGCTTTAAGAAGTGTCTGTGATGATAATACAGATGGAGCTGGAATGGCATAGCTGAAATATGCAGCAAAGGATGAAATTTGAGAACACAAACTTTATACAGAATAGAGAGGAAGCAGGATAGTAAAATGTAGCAATTTGATGCAGAAATTACCAGGAATTAAGAAAAACCATTAGATATTTCTTACAGAAGAAAGAAAGAAAGAGAGGAAGAGAGAGGTGGGGAGGCAGGAAAATGTGAGGAAGGGAAAGAGGAAGGGAGGGAGGGAGGAAGATATATCAAACAAGCACAGTAGAGAGGGTGGAGGTCTCTCTGTCAGTGGTAGAGCACTTGCCTACCCAGCTGAGTCTCCAGCACTGCAAAACCAATCAATAACCAACCGACCAAACACACCAACATATACGATGGTGAGAAATGGTTTGTAAAGTAGATGAAGTATGAACAATCAGTAAGACTGACAGTTTGAGGGAGATAATAGGGAGATCATTTGCAATAATGTAATGGGAGAGAAGCCAAATAACAGAGAATTAAAAGGAGGTTGAGAAAGATTAGCGAAGAAGACTCATTTCTTAAGAACATATATGAAAGAACTAAGAAAATAAAGACAACACTCCACAGTGATCTGAAAATTAATGAGTGGGTATTTTTTCTTAAGATGGAACCATCCTGACCGTGGTTCCATGGTGGAAGAAGACTCTAAAGAAACTTGGGATCAAAGAGACAACAGCCGTGAAAAATTCCTGTCATAGAAAATTTTATAGGAATATATAATCTCACACATTTAAAAGTACTATACCATTTCTTTTCAAAAAAGATTTTGTTCTTTTATTTTGATATAATTACATCATCTCCTTTTTCCCTTTCCCCTCTTGGAGACTATTATAGAAAGATAAAACGAATCAAAATTCAGAGTTGTGAAACCCAGTCCAAATGGATATATCTACAAAATATTCCCAAGCCCACAGCTCGAGGAATATTTCAGAAGATGGGGCAAAAACACAGTAAAAGCCAGAGGCCATGGAAGTTTGCCACTGAGATTGTCCTAGTAATGTCAGAAGCTATGCCATCGCTCTATACATATAATTATAATCAGAGCATTGTATGGTTTTATTTCTATCCTTACTACATAGATGGAAGAGCTAGAGCTGAAGGAGGATAACTAAAATTTCAAGTTCAGATATCTAGTATACACCAGAACAGCCTCAAACACAGGCTGCAGAGTCTAAGTCAGGCATTCCTTTCACTTGTCATTCTTCGGTTACTTAGTTGGTACTTAGTCATTTCTATTACTTTATCTACAGTATTTCTTTTACCTTACTTGGTTTATGGCTCAACAATTTTCTTCTGATTCATGAAACACTTGTCAATAACTGCCGTGTTCTCTGTCCATTGACTTGTTATACTGAAAATACCAGCTGTAGATTGATTCAAATATCTTCATTCCCTGTGTAATTCCACTAAAATTCCAATTCAACATAAATTAAAAAAAAAAACAATCTTCAATTTCATATAAGACAATCCTGAGTAATAAAGGAGCTGCTGGAAGTATCACCATCCCAGCATTCAAGTTATACTATAGAGCTATAGTAAGAAAAATAATTAGCACTGGCATGAAACAGACACATTGATCAGTGGAGTTGAAATGAATACTCTCACATATGTTCACACATCTATGGATACACCCTGCCCGCCTTTTTTTTTCAAAGAAGCCAAAATGCCCAGTAGAGAAAAATCAGAGTCTTCAACAAATGGCACATGTCAAACTGGATGGCTGCATGCAGAAGAATCCAAATAGATCCATACTCATAACCTGCACAAAACTCAACTCCAAATAAATCAAGGACCTCAGCATAAAACTAGATACAGTGAACCTGAGAGAAGAGAAAGTGAGGAATAGCCTGTAACTCAGTGCAGAGGAACAGACTTTCTGAACAAGCACAGGCACTGAGATCAATAATTCACAAAGGGGACCTCATGAAACCGAAACGCTTCTGTATGACAAGAAACAGCATCACTTGGACAAAGCAGAAATCTATAAAATAGGAAAATATCCTTACCAATCACATAACGGATAGAGGGTTAGTATTGAGAAATATAAACAACTAAAGAAACTGAAGGCCAAGAAAACAAAAATCCAATTATAAACGAGGAACAGAACTAAGCAGAAAGTTCTCAAAAGATGAAACACAAATGGTTGAGAAACACTTGAAGACAAGGTCAGCATGAGGGAAATGCAAATTCAGATTACCTTGTTATTTCACTGTACATCGTTCAGAATGGCTATGATCAACAAAACAAATGACAGGCCATGCTTGTGAGGATGAAGAGTAAGAGGAACTCCCAACCACTGCCGGTGAGAGAGTGAGCCTGCACAGCCACGAGAAAAACTGGGAAGCCTCTGTAAGGCCGAGGATGCCACAACGTGGACAGAGCGGTAGCCTACAGAATGGGAAAAGAGTTTTATACACTTCACTGATGACCGAGGACTAATATTCAAAATATGTAAGTAATTCAAGAAACTAGATACTAAAACCCAAAATATCCATATTAAAAATGGGTAACCAGAGTTCGAGGCCAGCCTGGTCTACAGAGTGAGCTCCAGGACAGCCAGGACTACACAGAGAAACTCTGTCTCGAAAAAACAAAAAACAAAAAAACAAAACAAAAAAAAATGAGTAACCAATCTAAACAAAGAATTCTCAATAGAGGAATCTCAAATGGCTGAGAAATACTTTTAAAAATCTTCAGTGTCCTTAGCTATCAGGGATATGCAAATCAAAACTACTTTGAGATTCTGTCTTAAAACTTTCATGTCAAACCTAAGGCCCACTCCATGGAAGGACCCCATACATGACACTGCTTGAGTAACCAAAAACCAGAGACTAGATTAGCCCAGAAACCTAGGGTTAAACCAAATACTGCTGGTCTTAAAACATCAATAAAATAATTCCTAATGGCATTCTGCTACACTCATAGATCAGTGGCTTTTCCAGTCATCAACCGAGAGGCTTCCTCCAGGAGCAGATGGGAACAGAATCAGAGACACACAACTAGACATTAGTTGGGAGAGAAAGTTAAGAATTACAGGTGTCTCCATCAAATCCCTCCCCTGAGAGCTCAGGGAATCCCACAGAATAGGGGGTGGAAGGATTGGAAGAGCCAGAGGGAATACAGCACACCAGGAAAACAAGGCTCTCTGAATCAACTAAGGCACATATAAACTCTCAGAGACTGAAACAGCAAGCACAGGGCCCACTCAGGTCTGCACCAGGTCCTCTGTGTATATATTACAGGCATTAGCTTAGCATTTTTATGGGACTCCTGACTATGAGAATGAGTGTGTCTCAGATTCTATTACCTACTCCTTTTCCTTCTTGTTGGGTTGCCTTCTCCAGCTTCGACTGGATAGGTTTTCTTTCATCTTATTATATTGTATTTTGTCACATTTGGTTGTTATTTCCTAGAAGCCTGGGGTTTTTTTTTTTTGTTTTTTTGGTTTTTTTTTTTTTTTTTGATTTTTTTGTTTTTTTTTTTTTTTTTGAGAGACAGAAGAAACGTAGATCTGGAGCATAGGTGGAAAGGAATTGGGAGGGGAAACCATAACCTGAATATGTTGTATAAGAAAAGAATATATTTTCAATAAAAGGAAAAAAAGAGAAAACAAAACAGAAACAAAAGATTGTCAGGAATACCAGGAATACACAGCAAGTGCCTTTACCTGCTGAGCCATCCCATTACCCTAAAATTGTTTTTTTGTTTGTTTGTTTGTCTGTTTTTGGTTTGCTTTTTAAATTAATGAATGTAGTTATACTGGGCTTTTGTAAGTAAGTTGGCATAAAATATGTATGATGTTTTTTTCGATAAGTCAAATGAGAAGATAATGAACATTCTTGCAAAATTTTCTGTTTATCATTTGTTATACGTGATGAATCTTGATATCAGGGGAGATATTTGGGGTCAGCACAGAGAAGCCCAGTCTTGGGTCACCAAGCATATCCATCACACCCCATTTGCCTTCATTTTGTTTAATTTCTTCAAAGGCTGTATTTCAGAAAACTATAAAAGCACACCATGGGGAGTGTCAGTAAAGATTTTTAGAATTTTCACATTCAAATAGAAAAGTTAAAAACTAGATCGATGGCGTGATTCAGCATTCCACTCGTACATGTGCACCAATACAAATTACTTGACTTTAAGTAAAAAATGGTGCATGTATACAAGGAAATTTTGCTCTGCCTTAAAAGAAGGAAATAGTTGTAATTTGTGACAATATGAAGTTGGGCATTTAATGCATCAACCCAGAAACACAAACACTTGTATGACCTTGTATATATACGGATCTTGAAATGTTCGGCCTCAGAGAGTAGAGTGATGCTTTCTATGGAGAAGATCAAGGTGCAGATAAACAAAGCAGTCACAAGGATCAAACTTTACATCATAGCTCTAAGATAGCTCTAAGGTTTGGAGATCTTAGCAAGGCGTGGTGTCTGCAGGCAACAAGGCTGTACTAGAGCTTTTCCGTGTTCTTGTCACGACAGTAAAAAAGGAAAGGAAGACACAGAGCTATCTATAGTAGGTGATGGGTTCTTAATTGGCTTGATGGTAGTGATTAGTTTATAGTGTATGAATATATTTTATAGTGGGCATCTAAACTACACATGATTGTATAATGCATAAAAGTCAGAAGATTTTTTTATCCCTCCTGGGGATATTTAAATGTCACACTACTCTCTCTTTCCCCCCCCCTCTGTGTGGACAGCCTGTAAGCTGGGTAGCCTTATAATTTTATTACTCAAACTAGGATTGTTTGTGAGAATGAAATGAGCTGTATGAATAGTGGTTCCAAGAGTGTGAGAGTAAGCTCATAGACTACCCCAGACCAAATAGTGATGTGTGGCCGCCACACCTACAAACCATCTCAACATTGTTGAGTTAGAGTTGATTTATTCAATATTTATGAAAACTACTGCCAAACCTTTGCCATAGATTTGCCAAAATATGATAAAGATGTTTAAACAATGTTAAAATGTGTTTTCTTATGGCTAATCCTTTTTATTTTATTTTATTGCTGTGGAAAAATTTTATTACATAGAGTTGCAGTTGTGGTACAGAGACATAAAATTCAACCTAGAATAATAAATAGTCCAACTTTCCCTCCATGTTTTAAAAATAATATCATGGTAGTAAAATATTTTATTATAAAACTTTTCTGAAATATCATATTCCATGAAAAATATTTGCTAGATCAATTATTTTGCTTGGTATGAACATGAAATTTAAAGTTTAGTGCTCTTATATGAATTAAGTTGGTTCCTACTTATGGATATATTGTGTCTTTAATTTCAATCAACTGTTTATCAAATGCATATTCTGGTTTGGAAAATATAGATTATTGGGAAACTCCACTCTGAAAATTAGAAGAATAACTATGAACATGAAAATGTCCAGGTTTGAACACTCTCAGGAGGGCAGTTTACTTTAGTCAATAAGATTCTGAGCATCTGCTCCTTGGCAGGAATGGTCCTGGCTACATAATAGTAAAAGCAAACAGTTCTTCTTCAAGGAATTCACACACTATGAAGGAATAAAATAAAAATGAGTGAAGATTGTACTACAGTGTGAAAAAATGTGTCAGTTACTTGTAGATCACAATAGATAAAACTGATATTTTCTGGTCAAGATTTATTACTAATGAGATTTGGTTTTGCTGAAAATCCTTAGAAACCTACATTTTAGAAAGAAAGGACAATGGAAGTTAGGTAGGGTAAGACCTGGGAAATGCACATCTGTAAGCATTGAGCATTAATGGGAGCAGTAGGATGAGGTAGGAGGTAGCCTCCAGGATGAGGTAGGAGGTAGCCTCCTGGGACTTGAATCAAGTGCAAAATCTGGTTTAGATTCCTCCTGCTCTGACAGAATTTTGACTGGGAGTGTCTTGCTTTTGGTGTGCTCAGAATGAAGACAGCAGGGAAGTCTAGTGGGCTGGCTTGTCTTTCATTTTTAAGGTAGATAAACAGGAAGAAGACTTCATTGCCAGGAAGCCACCATTCCAAAGTCTCATCCTGGCAAAACTGACAGGCAGACTTCTCTGGCTTGCTCACCACGCCATGTACTTTGAACAAAAAACGTGGTGCCAGCAGCTACAGGATGTTGAGGAAGAGGGAATGGAGTATGATCAGAGAAATGACATGTGACAATTGTAGGCCCGAGGGTAAAGAATAATGCAACCTGATTTATAGGTTTCTTAGGCCACCCCACAGATTTCCCTTCTTTAGAAATCTAGAGATTCTGATGAATTCTGTAATGTCCTCCACACTCCTCATCTTTGAGCTGACTTACTCACTAGGACTCTAGATCTGTGGTTGGACATCTGGAATGTTCTCTTGCTATCTCCAAACACCGAGGAAAAGAAGAATGGAAACAGAAGACATTCCCACTGCCAGACTTCCTCATAGCTGGGCTGCAGATTTAGGAGTTATGAAAGATCTTTCAATGGTGCCACTGGAAAGTGTCAGGAACATCCTGGATTACTTCCCAGTTGCAATCAGGGACTGAGAACTGCAAGCTCAACAGAGAGTGCCAGTACCTAGTTCTATAATAATAGAGTTATGTGGCCATTTATGGTCAAAATACTAAGGCAGAAGGCTTTCTCCAAGCAGAACCCTGGAGGAGGGTAATGCCAAGATGAGCAGGTGCCAGAGCCAGTCAGATGTGGTGTGACTCCAGACAGGCTCCCGTGTTTAAGCACTTGGCCCAGAGCTGGTGGTGCCCTTTAGGAAGGTTGGACACCCTTTGGAAGGAGGAGCCTTGGTGGTGGAAGTGAAACACCCTGGGCAGAGCTTGACATTTTATGACCACTTCCCATATACCTTTTTCTTCCCAACTCCAGAAGTCATGTGACCAGCTATCTATCTCAGTTCCTGCTGCCATGCCCTCCCTGACATTATGACAGTAAACTGCTCTTAAACATTAAACTACAATAAACACTTCTTACTTGAATTGCTTTGTAAGTGATTTCTATCCCAGTACAGGGACATGTTCAGTGTGCCCTATCTCATTATCATTCTCCTGATACTGCTACAGAATGCTCTTAGCAATTTATAAGAAACTCCAACTTATAAACTTTAATGTCTATGAAGTGCATGAGAGACAAGATATGTAACCATGTGTGGGTGTATTATAACTATTATTTATGGAAGAAAATATTGAAGTTACAGAAGAGGCTAGATACTTTAGGAGACACTAAAGCTAGGAGTGGTCTAGCCTGTGACTTTTAAGACACATACTGCTTCCTTGCTGGCCTTTGCTAATCACTAATGCGTATCAGTTTCATCAAACTGGCTCAAAAATTCTGCTTTCTTGTGGAAGCTGTAAACATATTTCTCTCAGAGGAAATCATAGGGGAAAGAAAACAGGGGGCTAATCCAAAAGGAAAGGTCTTGAGGCAATTGTCCCTTCACTGTTAAGAAGGCAGTCCTAGAAAACCCTTATTTCAGCCCAGGAAGGACACAGAGTGACCTGTTCTGAAATCTAGGCTCCATTTACTACATGTATTACAGCAAGATTTGAAATTTTTAAAATTTGCTTGATCCATCACG
>JAPYYD010007429.1:0-10286 GCA_028551405.1 Uromys caudimaculatus
GGGGAGGGGGAGGGGACACGGGGTTTCCAAAGAAAAGGGGAATCATCGGAAATGTAAATAAAGTATCAAAAAAAAAAAGTATCAAAAATAAAAATTAAAAAAAAAAAAAAAAAAAAAGAACTATTGTTTTGGGCCAGATGTGTTTGATATATCTTTAACCCTAAGCAGAAGCTGCTAGTTCTCTGTGTCTTCAAGACCAGTCTGGTTAACAGAGACATTTTTTAGGCTAACCATTACTAGAAAGTGAGTCCCTGCTTAAAAACCAACCAACCAACCAATAAAAAACAATTCTTGCTACAGGGAACATATAGATTTATTGTCAAGGAAACAAGAAGAACAAAATGGAAAATAAAAGTATAACAACTAAAAACATTGTTGCTTAAACTTAACAGAAAGCGAGCATTGCTACCAAATGTAAGTGAGGTGGTGCATAGTAAACCCTGGGAGATTTCAGGAGCTGCCATCCCTTAGGGTAGTTCTTATGGGTGGACTAAGATTGCAGATGTGCAAATGGAGGTAGCCAGACAGTAATTTGCTATGGAAGAGAAATAACAAGAGAGGAGGCAGCGATGGGACATGCTGTGATTTTGTGTGATGTGGATAAAGAAGAACCTGTCCTCATGAGATGCTCTAGAAATAAAGGACGGGAGAGAGTGAACCACAGTCAGATCCAGATAGACCACCGCTCAGCTGTGCAGCATCAAAGGCTGCTGCAAAGGCCCTGACTCAGAAGCCTGCTTATTATGTTAAGGTAGCCTCATGGCAGGACAAGGGTCAGCAATGGCAAGGTGAAAAGGTATCACTGTAGGACAGTGATTTACGAGTGAAGAGATTATGTGGACCTTGTGTGCCATCTCAAAGATTTTTGCCTAAACTTGAGTGAAATGACAGACATTAGATGTTTTTGAGCAGTGAAAAGGCAAGACCTGATTTTGATCTCTAAAATCTTTCCTGGCTGTGCTTTCAAGAATATGGTATAGGGAGCTGAAGGCAGAGAGCTGAAGTGTGTTGGATTTTTGGGTACCACCACTCCCTCACCTCCACCACAGAGACACATTATTTTTTAAAGAAGGGTTTGGTGTAGTGGGAGAGATTTTATAGAACATACAGAAGCAACAGTACAGGCAAGTATGGTGACTGGTAAGCCATGTTGGTAGCCAGTTTAAATGTGTGGTGATATGGAAAGTTTAATTGGGCCCCAGATCTTAGCACAACTGACTCCATGATGGAAGTGCCATTCAAGCTATAAAACTCAGCACATAGATAACACCACCTGCCAAAAATGAAGACAAAGACCTAGTCTACTGAAAACCATAGTTATGGGAAAGTTTCTGAATGTACTAACTGTGTTTTGTCTTCTGTATTCTGCTTCTGATTAATTGCTCTTGTTAACTGAAGTATGTCAACTGAGGACATAGGTTTTGTGCTTAAAAGCTCATCCTGAGAAAGGGTCTGAGCTACACTGGGATTCAGAACACCCAGTGAAGTTGCTGGATGGCTAATGAAAACTTTCTCTTGGCTTAAATCTACATCTGAGCAGTCTGCTCTGCTGAATACCCCACAAAAGAAGAGTCTTTCACTTGCCTTTTGTGGTGATGAGAGACCTATGAGCCTTTCCAAATGGGAAACCATGGGTTAAATTAGGAAACTTAGTTGGATATTAGCTCTCTGTCAGATTTAGGGTTGGCGAAGATCCTTTCCCAATCTGTAGGCTGCTGTTTTGTCCAATTGACAGTGTTCTTTGCCTTACAGAAGCTTTTCAGTTTCATGAGGTTCTATTTATCAATTGTGGATCTTAGAGCCTGAGCTATTGGTGTTCTGCTCAGAAAATTGTCTCCTGTACCAATGTGTCCAAGGCTATTTCCTACTTTCTCTTCTATGAGATTTGTTGTATCTGGTTTTATGTTGAGGTCCTTGATCCACTTGGACTTGAGTTTTATGCAGGGCAATAAATATGAATCTATTTACATTCCTCTAAATGCAGACTGCCAGTTAGACCAGCACCTTTTGTTAAATATGCTTTCTTTTTTCCATTGTATGGTTTTGCCTTCTTTGTCAAAAATCAAATGTTCATAGGCGTGTGGGTTTATTTCTGGGTCTTTGATTTGGTTCCATTGATCAACGTGTCTGTTTCTGCACCAATACCATGCAGTTTTCATCACTATTGCTCTGTAGTACAGTTTGAGGTCAGGGATGCTGCTTCCTTCAGAAGTTCTTTTATTGTTCAGGATTATTTTGGCTATCTTGGGTTTTTGTTTTTCAATATGAAGTTGAGAATAGCTCTTTCAAAGTCTATAAGAAATTGTATTGAAATTTTGATGGGGATTGCATTGAATCTGTAGATTGCTTTTCGTAAGATGGATATTTTCACTATGTTAATCCTACCTATCTATGAGCATGGAAGATCTTTTCATCTTTTGATATCTTCTTTAACTTCTTTCTTCAGGGACTTGAAGTTCTTGTCATACATTAAAGCTTAAAAAAAGAAAAGACTAGCATCATTAAGAAAGTGAAAATATGACAATAACAAAAACCCCAAAGCTACAGCAAATTATGTAAGAGACTGAATGAAGGGACACAGGTGTGTAGAGACATACATGCAGTTAAAATAACCATGCACATAAAATATATTTTTAAAAAAGTTGGTTAGTTTTATGTCAACTGCATGCAAGCTCAAGTCATTTGGGAAGAAAGACTCAGTTGAGAAAATTCTGTCATAAGATTGGCCTATAGTCTTTGGAGCACTTTCTTCATTAATGTTTGATGTAGGAAAGCCCAGCCCACTGCAAGAGGTCCTGGGCAGCTGAACAAGCCATAAAGAGCAAGCCAGTAAGCAGCATCCTTCTGTGGCCTCTGACTCCCATTAGCAATGTTGGGTAACGGGTATTTTAAGCTGAAATACCCACCCTCTCTGCAAAGAAAACTTGGTTGGGTTCATTTTCCTGTGGTTTTTGGTGTTGTTTCCTTGTATGGGTTCTCAAAAAATTCTTTCCTTTTCAGTGAAATTGCAATAACATTCTAAAAACTTGCTGTGATGTAATCTCTCCTTCCCCATGGAGTGAGAGTCCTAGGAATGCATGCTTCTCACAATTACTGCTGTGGAGAGCATGAACAAACTGTTCCCAGACAATGTCCTTCACTTACCTCTCAGAATCTTAATGAATTATTTTTACCTTCATTAGTTCAACCAAACTCAATTCAAAAATATCTGTTTTACAAGATTATTGTGATATTTTCCAAATGTGGTTCACATCAAAAGAACTCAGCACATTCTTGTTTATACCAGGAAGTTAATACTGTGTCTCATCTCATCTCTCAGGTTTTCATCTCTCTCCGAGCTTACTGAGGACAAGATTATGTCTTATATCCTATACTTTTCTCATATAGCAAACGATAAAATAATAATAAGGATTCTTTCACCATTTGAATTTGAAGCAGTTAATTTTTAGGAAAATAGGATTTTCAAATTTTGGTTTCCAAATTTCCTGTTCATGTAAATCATGAAAGATATTTTGTTAAAACTCACATGTGAGGTAGCTGCTCTATAGATGTTTAGTTCAGTAAATCTGAGGGAGAGTATTATAGATGGTTCTGTGTAAGTAATCTTAAGAGAAACAAATGCCAAGGAGTTGGAATGCTTTATCTGAACTCACTTAAAACAGCCAGAAGCTAAACTTAATCTGATTGTCTGTACATGAAAGTATCTGGTTCAGGTCCAGTCAGCTGTAAGTAAAGATTTCAAGTGGTTGTTCCTTTCTTCATGATAAACTCATACCCGAGAGGGGTTTTGGTTTGATTGTGATTTTCTTGTTCATGGCTAAGAGTCATCATATCTTGAATATATTTAACTCTTTTGTCTTTGTGATGATTGGCCACTTTTAATCAGGACAAATCAATTTTGAAAAGGGATAGAAGTCCTCATGGCTTCACCATGTCTATTTTTCAGGCCACTGACACAGAGTTGTGATTTCAAAATTAATTATGTATTTTTTGAGAAAGTTATTGTACAAATGAATACACAGAAATCCATCTGTCTACACAGCTCCACCAATCACACAGAATTGAGCTTGTTTATATTGTTTTTTACCTTTTGTCGGCCATGATAACATTTCTTTTTAAATTATTATTAATTTATGGCTTTGCTTTACATCCTGATCTCAGCTTCCCTTCTGTTCTCTCCTCTCAGTCTTCCCCTTCCCCCTCCCCCCTCCATCCATTTTTTAATTTGTCCTCAGAGAAGAGGAGGCCTGTCATGTTAGCAACCTGCCTTGCCAAATCAAGTTGCAGGAGGACTAGGCACATCTTCTGTTGAGGCTAGACCAGTTAGAGGAAAAGAATCCAAAGTCAACCAAGAGAGTCAGATTTAACTGCCCTTGCTCCTGCTGTTAAGGGTCCTACATGAAGACCAAGGGGCACATCTGTTACACAGGGGGCCTAGATCCGTTCTGTGCATGCTCTCTGGTTGGTGGTTCAGTCTCAGTGAGCCTCTATAATCCAGGTTAGTTGATTTGGAGGGTTTCTTGTGGTGTCCTTGACCTCGATGGCTCCTTCAATCCATCCTCCCCCTCTTCCACAGGATTCCCAGAGCTCCAACTAATGGTTGGCTGTGGGTCTCTGCATCTGTTTCCATCAGCAGCTGAGGAAGGCCTCGCAGATGACAGTTATACTTGGCTCCTGTCTGGAAGCATAGCAGAATATCATTAATAGTGTCAGGGGTGGGCTCTCTCTCTCTCGTGGCCTGGGTCTCAAGTTGGGCCGTCATTGGTTGGCCACTCCCTCAATTTCTGTTCCCTCTTTATCCCTGCACATCTTGTAGGCAGGAAAAAAATGTTAGTCAATTTTTTTTTTTTTTTTTTTTTTTTGTGGCTGAGTTAGGGTCCGCATACCTCCATTGGAAACCTTGTCTGGTTATAGGAGGTAGCCGTTTCAGGTTCCATATCTATTTCTAGGAGTCTTAGCTAGGATCACCTTCATAAATTCCTGGGAGTTTCCATTTTTGCTAGATTTCTCACTCACGCCAGAGATGCCCTCCGCCCCCACTTATTCTCTTTCCCTCATCATTCTCACACTTGATCCCTCCTGGTCCCCCTCACCCCCTACCTAGATGCCTCCCTTCATCCACAGCTGATGTCTATTTTATTTCCTCTTCTCAGTGAGATTCAAGCATTCTCCCTTGGGCTCTCCTTATTACTTAGCTTTTTTGGGTCTGTAGACTCTAGCCTGGTTATGTACTTTATGGCTAATATCCACTTATAAGTGAATACATATTATGTTTGTTTTTCTGGGTTTAGGTTACCTCACTCGGGGTGATCTTTCCTAGTTCCATCTATGTGCCTGCAAATTTCATGATATTATTGTTTTTAATAGCTAGTAATATTCCACTGTGTAAATAACATTTCTAAGAAAAAAAGAAAATGTTAATATTGAGACTAGACAGATTTTTATTATTTCACAATATATACTTTCCTTTGCCTGCAGGTTATTCAACCCTAATGGAGCAGACTTGATAACACGCTTTCCTCACATGAGTAAAGTCTCTGTGTTTGTGTGTGAGCTTGGAAATGTTTCCAGGCAGCAGTGTTTCCTTACTCTGATGAACAGGAGTCCCAGTTAGCACTGAGTAGACAGAGTGTGCTGCTTTAAATTTCTAAAATCCTGTCCAATTGTTTTTTTTAACCTTTTCACCTGACCCCTGTATTAGTATTTCATGAAATTATCATCTGATTAAATTAGTGTCTCATTAAAAATAGATTATTTTTCTAAATAGGTTCCTTTTCAAAGCTCTTTTTACTTGCTGTTCTTTCTACCTAACATGGTTTCCTGTCTTTCCTTAGCTAGGTAGAATCCCATACAGGCTCTAGAGGGTCCTGCTTCCTGAAGACGTGTAGCCTATGGCATTGCTGGCTATGCTTCTGCCATCAACAGTGAAAATCACTTACAAAACAATTACTTTATCTGGAAAACACACCTCATTCAAACAACCCTACAAGGTAAGCATCCTTATTTCCGTGTGTTTCGGTGAAGAAACTCAATAGACCAGGGATGTAGGCAGCTTTCTCAGCTTTTACACACAGTAAGAAATGGTTTTGTTCCAAGTCTCTCTATAGAAGTGAAATCCCAATGTTGTGACCAAGTGCAAAGGCCCAGGTACTCCCAGAATTATAGAAGAGCACACCTGAGCAGGTGCTGTCTTGTCACTTTGTAATTATCACATGTGACAGTAAGTGCTTTGGAATTGGTAACTGCATGTTAGCCTGATACCTGCACACAATTGGTTTTAAATAAATATTTGCTCCATGATTTACATAGGAGAGCATCTCTTAGAGCTTCTTGAAATCCTAGAAGGTCAGTATTAAATATCTAACAATTCTGGTTAGCACTGTTAATAGTTTAAACATAGATCCATATATGCAGAGATTTAAAAATAGTTACAAAGATTCACAACAGCTACACATTGTTGTCAAACCAAGTCCTTGGGTTCCTTATTTTTTCTTAATAGTAACTGTTGCTACTACTGACAAGGAGGGTAACTACAGAATGCAGAATACAATTCTTTTATTTTTCTTTTCTTTTTTTCTTCTTTTATTTTTTAATTTTTTCCACTCCAGATTTTATTCCCCCATCCACCCTCTGACTGTTCCACATCCCATACCTCCTCCCCATCCCCCTGTCTCCACGAGGATGTCCCCACCCCACCAGACCTCTAAACTCTTTGGGACCTCCAGTCTCTTGAGTATTAGGTGCATCTTCTCTGACTGAACCCAGACCCAGCAGTCCTCTGCTGTATATGTCTTGGGGGCCTCATATCAGCTGGTATATGGTGCCTGATTGATGGTCCAGTGTTTGAGAGATCTCAGGGGTCCAGATTAATTGAGACTGCTGGTCCTCCTACAGGGTTGACCTCCTCCTCAGCTTCTTCCAGCTTTCCCCTAATTCAATCAAAGGGGTCAGCAGCTTCTGTCCATTGGTTGGGTGCAAATATCTGCATCTGACTCTTTCAACTTCTTGTTGGATCTTTCAGAGAGCAGTCATGATAGGTCCCTTTATGTGAGCGCTCCATAGCTTCAGTAATAGCGTCAGGCCTTGGGGCCTCCCCTTGAGCTGGATCCCACTTTGGCCCTGGCGCTGGACCTTCTTTTCCTTAGGTTCTTCTCCATTTCTATCCCTGCAGTTCTTTCAGACAGGAAAAATTATGGGTCAGAGTTTTGACTGTGAGATAGCCATCCCATCCCTCACTCGATGCCCTGTCTTTCTGCTCCTGTAGGCCATCTCATCTAGGGTCCCTCCCTTTGAGTCCTGAGAGTCTCTTACCTCCCAGGTCTCTGGTACATTCCAGAGGGTCCCTCCAACCTCCTACCTCCCAAGGTTGCCTGAAAATTCTTAATTACTCTTGAGACATACCTTTATTTTGCTTCACTTTTTAAGAAGTCTATAAATAAAAGTTTAAAAAATTCGTTCTGTGGCTGGAGACCTCTGCCTGGACCACAAGGGTCCATAGCCAACTAGCACCAGGAGACAGCTACCATCCCAGGACCGTGGAAAAGTTGTGAGTGGGGTTAAGGTGAGTACCACTGCTCACCCGGACCTGCTTGGAAACCTGGAGACACAGAGACTGAGGTAAAGTCAGAGACAGAAACTTTTCGGTTTCCATCTGTGCCTGGGGACCTCGGCCTGGGCCACAGGGCTCCAGGAGAGAGCTGGTACCCCAGGAGTGCTGACACACCTTTGAGCACAGGCAAGACCACCACTTCTGTTCAAATTCACTGGATCAAGAGGGACCCTTGCAGAGCCATCATGACACAGGAACCAAGAGACAGCTGGGGACAAGATCCTTCTGGTTTCCGTCTGCACCCCAGAGCTGACCCTGGGCCACAGCTCTCTAAATCCAAATACCTCTCAGAGAGAGTTGGCCTTCAAGGAGTATTGACACAGAGGCCTGCAAGAGGGACAAGCCACAGCCAGACAGAGTAAGACCAGTTAACATCAAAGTTAACAAGATGGCAAAAGGCAAGGGTAAGAACATAAGGAACAGAAACCAAGGCTACTTGGCACCATCAGAACCCATCTCTCCTATGACAGCAAGTCCTGGATACCCCAACACACCAGAAAAGCAAGACTCAGATTTAAAATCACTTTTCAAGATGATGATAGAAGGCTTTAAGAAGGAAATAAATAACTCCATTAATGAAATACAAGAGAACAGAGGTAAACACCTAGAAGCCCTTAAAGAGGAAACACAGAAATCCATTAAAGAATTACAGAAAACATAATCAAACAGACAAAGGAAATGAGCAAAACTATCCAGGAGCTAAAAATAGAAATAGAAACAATAAAGAAATCACAAAAGGAGACAACTCTGGAGTTAGAAAACCTAGGAAAGAGATCCGGAGTCATAGATGCAAGCATCACCAACAGAATACAAGAGATAGAAGAGAGAATCTCAGGAGCAGAAGATACCATAGATAACATTGACACAACAGTAAAAGAACACGCAAAATGCAAAAAGCTCCTAACCCAAAACATCCATGAAATCCAGGACACAATGAAAAGACAGAACCTCAGGATAATAGGTATCGAAGAGAGTGATGATTCCCAACTTAAAGGACCAGTAAATATCAACAAAATTATAGAAGAAAACTTCCCTAACTTAAAGAAAGAGATGAACATAAATATACAAGAAGCTTACAGAACTCCAAATAGATTGGACCAAAAAAGAAATTCGTCCCGTCACATTATAGTGAAAACACCAAATACACAAAACAAGGAAAGAATATTAAAAACAGTAAGGGAAAAAGATCAAGTAACATACAAAGGCAAACCTATCAGAATTACACCTGACTTCTCACCAGAGACTATGAAAGCTAGAAGATCCTGGGCAGAACTCATACAGACCCTAAGAGAACACAACTGCCAGCCCAGGCTCCTATACCCAGCAAAACTCTCAATTACCATAGATGATGAAACCAAAATATTCTATGACAAAACCAAATTTACACAATATGTTTCCACAAACCCAGCTCTACAAAGGATAATAGATGGAAAACATCAACTCAAAGAGGGAAACCACACCCTACAAAAAGCAAGACAGTAATCTTTCAACAAACACAAAAGAAGGTAGCCAAACAAACGTAAAAGTAACATCAAAAATAACGGGAACGAACAATCACTATTCCTTAATATCTCTTAACATCAATGGACTCAACTCCCCAATAAAAAGACATAGACTGAGAGACTAGATCCATAAAGAGGACCCAGCATTTTGCTGCATTCAGGAAACACAACTCCATGATAAAGACAAACACTACCTCAGAGTAAAGGACTGGAAAACAAATTTCCAGGCAAATGGTCTCAAGAAACCGGCTGGAGTAGCCATTCTAATATCGGATAAAATCAACTTTCACCAAAAAGTCATCAAAAAAGATGAGGAAGGACACTTCATACTCATCAAAGGAAAAATCTACGAAGAAGAATTCTCAATTTTAAACATCTATGCTCCAAATGCAAGGGCACCCATATTCATAAAAGCAACTTTACTAAAGCTCAAAGCACACATTGCACTTCACACAATAATAGTAGGAGACTTCAACACCCCATTATCATCAATGGACAGATCTTGGAATCACAAACTAAACAGAGACACAGTGAAACTAACAGATGTTATGAACCAAATGGACTTAACAGGTATCTATAGAACTTTCATCCTAAATCAAAAGAATATACCTTCTTCTCAGCACCTCATGGTACCTTCTCCAAAACTGACCATATAATCGGTCACAAAACAAACCTGAACAGATACAAGAAGATTGAAATAATCCCATGCCTCCTATCAGATCACTATGGATTAAGGCTGGTCTTCAATGGCAACAATAACAAGAGAAAGCCCACATATACATGGAAGCTGAACAATGCTCTACCCAATGACAACTTGGTCAAGGAAGAAATAAAGAAAGAAATTAAAGACTTCCTAGAATTAAAGAAAATGAAAGTACAACATACTCAAACTTATAGGACACAATGAAAGCAGTGTTAAGAGGAAAACTCATAGCTTTGAGCACCTCCAAAAAGAAAGTAGAGGGAGCATACAGTAGCAGCTTAACAACACACATGAAAGCTCTAGAACAAAAGGAAGCTAATGCACCCAAGAGGAGTAGAAGGCAGGAAATAATGAAACTCAGGGCTGAAATCAACCAAGTAGAAACAAAAAGAACTATACAAAGAATCAACAAAACCAGGAGTTGGTTCTTTGAGAAAATCAACAAGATAGATAAACCCTTAGCCAGACTAAC